>PVIH01008075.1:0-47222 GCA_004025045.1 Sigmodon hispidus
CTCTCTCTCTCTCTCTCTCTCTCTCTCTCTCTCTCTCTCTCTCTCTCTCTCTCTCTCTCTCCACTCTCGAGCTCACCTTTCCCTGACCCTTCCCCATCTCTTCCCCTCTCCTAATTCTCATTGCCCTGCCCCTGCCTCTCAGCATCCAGAAGACCTTGTTCCCTGTGGCACCACCACCTCTGGCCTTTGCACTCTGCTGCTCCCCCTAACACAAGCATCCCAGAGCCTTCTGGGAGTAGGTGCAATATGTGTGTTCCACTTAGAAGTGATCACCCTATAATCTCTTAATCTCTTTTCAGTGTCTTAAGATAAAATCTTCAGGACTTAAGCATCAGAATAAATAAAAAATAGATTCCTGGATCATACCACAGGTATAAATACTGAAACAAATCACAGAGGGTGGCCTTTATAAATCTACGTTTTTAGTACTTTCCATATAGTCATTCTGCCAAGAGTCTGAACCCCACTGAATTATTCAAACCCATTTTGTAAGTTTCTAGCCTAACAACAGACCATTTACTGTAAAGCTCATGACCATGTCCCACAATAAAACACAAAGAGGACATTTGGTTTATTACTTCTTTGCAAATATGCAGACAAATATTTATGAAAAATTTTGAAAATTGAAAGATATATATAAAGAGAATTATTAAGGGAAACAGAGCTCAGTGTGGGTCTCACAATCATCACGGTCCAGTGAATATTAAACAGGGATGCTATGACAACTGAAAAGATCTCATAACTTTGTTTCCTTACTTAGGATTTAAATTGTTTCGTATATACGTAAATAAAAAAAGACCACACAGTTGAGTGATCAGTAAGCTGATACAGCAAATGGGGCAGCTGAGAGGATCTAGAGCATAGGAGCGAGGAACAGGAGCTGTGGTTCTCTCTCAGGCAGGAACATCTGAGTGGTGGCCTGAGAAGGGCGACCATTGATAGAAAAGATAGCAAAGTGCAAAGGCCAGCCCCAGGGTGAGAATGCGTCTTCTGAGAAACTATGATAGAAATTAAGTAATATATGCCAGTGGCTTAGGAAATGTAAAATCCTGGCATGCTTAAAATATTTTAATAAATGGAGATGACTAAGAACATTTGCTGCTCTTACAGAGGACCTGGGTTCAGATCCAATCACCTATATCAAGGTTCATAATCATCTTTAACTCTAGTACCTGGATCTGATGCCCTCTTCTGGCCTCTGTGGACAGCAAGTACACACACGATACACATACATAAGGCAGGCAAAACATTCATTCACATAAAAGCTAAAAAATAATTGAAGAACAGAAGGCAGAGAAATTAAGAGCTTTGAGTCTACATGAATTAACTGAGCCACTGAGACTATGGTGCCTGGAGGAAAAGGAGAGAAACAGACATTCAGAGCATGGAAAGAGGGCCTTTGGGTTCCTGAAGGACAGATATTCTTATTAAAGAAGATTGCATTTCAAATGTTAAATAGCTCTAAGGGCATGAGATGTGATTGAGAGAGAAAACATTCCAGGAAGGCAGAACTTCAATTCAATAAGACAACAAGCATTGGCTACTGTAGCAGAGAAGTGAACTGAATGAGAAGTAATGGGGTCCATGTGACCAAAAGTGACCAAGAACACAGCCCTCCGGCTGATTATGAAATGAACCATGAGGATCCTTATGACTCTGGAAACACAGGCTCACACAGCCCTTTCTATTGTAGTTTCCTTTTTCTTTTCTGGGATACAACACGAAGAAAAAAAACAACTTATGGAGTAAGAGTTTGTTCTGGCCAACTATTCAAGATGCAGCCCATTGTGGTGAGAAAAATCCAGACACCTCACAGGAGCTGGTCACATGGTATCCACCATCAGGAAGCAACAAAGAATGAATGCCAGCCCAAGCTCAGTTCCATTTCCCTCTACAGCCCAGGATGCCAGGCAGGGAGGGCTGAACCCTGTAGGGTTTAACTCTTTTCACCTCAGTGAAATCAAGATAATCTCCTGACAGGCAGGCCCATATGCCCATCTCCTAGGTGAGGTGCCATCTGGTCAAGTTGACAATGAACAGTACCATCACAATGTTCCCAAGCAATACAACCAACACGTTTGTAGTTCAGAACCTTAAAGAGAATTGAAATGAGACATGTAAGAAATATTGAGGAATCTATATATTCTCACTTGAGTTTGTCTCCCTAAAATACAATGTGTCTCCAACCCTGCAGTAACAGTCTATCCTTCAAGATGAAAATTAAAAGATAAGTAGATAGACTAATACTTATTAAATATAAGGACAATAAATGTTAACTAATTATTTTGATTTATTAAAATAACCACTCTATATTGTGGTGTCCTCTATAGGCTTATATACTTGAACAGCAGTTAGTGTTTGGGGCAGGGGATGATGACTTCAGAAGGTGTAGGCTTGCCTGAAAAAGTACATCACTGGGTTGGGCTTTGAAGATTGAGAGCCTGGCCCCACTTCCTGCTTGCTCCCTCTCTATTTCCTGATGCTGTTCATATTGCTGTAATGGAGATCTAACCCTCTGGAACCAGCCAAGTAAGCACTTCCTTCTCAAAGCTGCTTTTGATCATGATATTTTATCACACCAAGAAAAAAAGTAATAAATACACTGTTTTAACAAAATGTGTCTAGAGGTCACTAGATTGCCAATAAGTGGCATGATGATAAATGCCAAAACCTTTAGAAAAATGGCATGTGGCTCTTAGTTTTTGTTTATTTTGTGTTGCTTTATAAGGTTCCTTTTGCCTTTCATGTATCAAATGTAACTTGATCCTTATTAACTCTAACAATCCATGCCTTATACATGCATGGGCTTTGACAATGTGCAAAGTCTTAGACTGCTGGTTCCCATCACCATGTACTCTATCATGAAGACCTACCAATCACTTTTCTGATTTTTTTTATTATTTGTTTAGATATTTTATTTTGTCAGAGTAATAAATACTTTCATGCAAGTATATAATGTACTTTAAGCATATTCTCCTTTATGACCCAGGATATACCTTTTCAGTTATTTTTAATTAATTTTTATTATTATTTTATGTGTATCAATGTTTGCCTACATGTATGACTGTGCATCAGGTGCATGCCTGGAGCCCTGGGAGACCAGAAGAGGGTGTGGAATCCTAGAAACCGGAGCTACAGATGGTTGTGAGCTACCATGTAGATGCTGAGAATCAAACGTGAGTCCTCTGGAAGAGCAGGAAGTGCTCTTCCTCACTGAGCCATCTCTGGATTTTCCTTTAGTTTGCTTTATATTGGAAGCTATGGTTACCGGAAGATACTGTTCTCATTAAAACATTCTAATGAGCCAGGTACGGTAGTGAGCACCTTTAATCCTGGTACAATGGAGCAGAGGCAGGTGGAGCTCTTCATTCAAGGCCACCTGATCTACAAAGTGAGCTCCAGGACAGCCAGGACTACATGGAGAAACCCTGTCTCAGAAAAAAAAAAAAAAAGAAAAGAAAGAAAGAAAAAAATTGAATAGTATTTTTTAATTAGTAACCTATTAAATCTAGTAAATAAAATTAAAAATAAGAACAAATCAAATTATCACTTGATTACTGGGACTAAACTGTTAAAGATAATGCTTCCAAAGAACATGTAACCATAAACTAGACTTGGGTGGGAGTGAGGCTGGAGGTGGTTTTGAAAAGCTATACATTATTTAATGGCTTTTATATGAAATATTTCTATTTCTAAGCTAGATGTACCTGTCTCTGATGCAGATACAGCTCAGAAAATACTTTTAAAGGTTATAAGTACTTTTTATTTATCATGTGACATATATCTTTAAACACTACTTGAAATTAAAATTATAATGATTCATGTAAAGAGAGCTTATTAAAAAGTCTTATGATAAATATTCTACAATATAAAGGTTATTTAGTTACTCATAAAATCATACATTATTTTGTGAAGCTCAAGATCACCAACATGTAAATCCACAAAATTAATTTAATTACAATTAATAGGTTTAATATTTAAGGTAAAGAAAACATTTGTCACACAATTTATGTGGAAGGATACCTACCCAAAGCTATAAAATCTCTATGTATGTCTAAATTATTTTAGCAATGTGCCTACTCCACAAAAATTATAAATGCATAGTGTGAAGAATCAGTTCCCAATTTAATTAGCTTAAGATTCTTGTTCTTACATTGAGGCAATGCTGCTGTGCTTTAACCCTTTAGCAGTTAGGCAGCAGCAGGACTGCATTGGTCCTGAGGAAACAGGACCATCTCTGATCATGAGGAACATCACCTAATGTAACCCAGTGGCCTAGAAAAGAAACTCAGAACTAAGTTACAATTATTTAAATAAGGCAGCTCAAGCCCCCAACTTTAGTTTCTACCGCTACATTCTCACTGGACTCAAGTGTGAAAAATTGTGACAGCCACAAAACATCAAATAGGACTGTGAAAGAGACCTTATCACCTGTCCTGTCCCCAGATAACTAGTCCAAACCATGACCTCTCTGCAATCTCCCTGTTTAATGAAAAGAAGCAAGTACTGCAGCCTCAAGGAGAAAGAGAACCATTAAAGGATTACAATGTCAACGACCTACGTGCTTGAGACCTTCCCACTCTTAGAAAGGTGTGAGACTCTTTGACACTTGTTGAGCTTTTAATTAGTTTTTTGTTTTTGCTTTTTATGCAGTGTCATGAAATTGGAGATCATTTTGGACTTCCCAAAAATTCTCATTTATAATTAAATGGTGAATTTATTATTTTATAATTATTGGGATGAAACGCCTGGGGGAAGCAATTTAACGAAGGAAGGATTGATTCTGGCTCACAGTGCAATTCTTACAGTTCATCAGGTGGAGAAGGTGTGCCTTAGGAATGGGAGGCAGCTAGCCACACTGTACCCCAAGTCACAGGTAAAGACTGATAAAGGCTGGTGCTCAGTTCACTTTCTCCTTTGTATTCAGTCTAGAACCTCAAAAAATGGGACAATGTTACCAAATTTGGGGTAGGCTTCCCACCTCAATTGACCTAATGTTGAAATTGCAGAGGTTTATCTCTGGGCTATCCTGGACCCTGTCCAGATGACGGTAGTGCATACCTTTGTCTTATCCTCCCGCAGGGTTGTACAGTTCTACCTACTAGATTAGAAGATGCAGCTGTTAAGTGTGTCCTAAATGTCTACTCTACAGTGGGAAGCCTCCTCCAGTGCTGTCCTGAAGCTAAAAGCACACTACTGCTGCTCCACCACAGCGACACAAAGGCAGGCGTCATTTTCTGCCTAGAACGGAGTTGACTTCATTAGCCACATTACATCCCAAGTTCAATCCAATTTCTCAAGCTGCAATAACACAATCATCCAACCTAATTATCTTCATTGCAACTATTTAAAAGTGATTTCTGAGAGACATCTCTTTCTGTGTCAGCCAGGATCAACATCAAGTGAACAGCTTATGGAGTCTCCATTCTGTCTTCTTGGAAAGGCTTGACACTTTAGGAAATGATTGTTTCTTGTAAGGGAGAAATTGTCTCTCACTCTTGTGTGTAACAAAAAAAGTCAGTCAATTTTATTCCCAGTCAATAAAAGCATCCACGCATACTCACTCACAGTAGTGCTTTGCAAACCAGATTCTCACAATACCTTACCCATACCTACACTTCTGACATTCTGCAGAATTGAGAATATTACCATCTGTGTGACTTCAAGAATACACTGAATCAATGAAAAGAAGTTTAGGGCAAAGAAAGAATTTTAAAAGATAGAACAATGAAAGATAATTTGTACTTGAACTTTTATCCCATATCCCATCCCTCCACCACTTAGAATAATGATGGCTGCTCTCTAGTAACAATCCAGAGCATGCATTGGCTTGTTTTTGAAAGGTTCTTAACAGTTCATTTACCAAAAACCTCCAAATTCTATTCCCAAAACAGTTCAGCTGTATTTCTTTTCTATCATCAAAAGAGAAATAAACCTATATTTAAAAAAAAAAGAATAGATAATTTATTAGGGGAAAAGACTCCTTTTTGGGTGAACTTGTAAGGAAAATTAGTGAAAGAGCAGGAAATTCAACCTCAGTTCAAGCTGCCTTCTCACTGCTTCCAAACTGGTGGGTTCACTGTGGCCCTGGGTCTTTGCTTTCTCTGAACACTGTGAGGAATCTTATTTGACTTGTGCCCTGAGTAAATTACAAATTCACTTCTGTGGCTGTGGATGTGTAACAGCTTGAATTTCGAAAGTGAATGGTGTCCTTTGCTCCTTTGGAAAACAGTTTGGCAGTGCTTAGCGTGAAGGAATCTAACCACTTACTGAGTTTCAGATAAGTAACCTCTGAGACGTGCCTCTGATACAAACGCCACAGGAGAACACTCAAGCCACAAAACCCTGCGTAGTGAGTCAACCATAGCTGCATCCAAGAGGATGAAGAGTGAACTAACTGATTTCACTTGATTATCTGCTGTGATGAGGCATTTAGGAACAAATATGAACAACATTCGGCACTTAGAAACCAATGCCACAAGCCAAGCTCAAGTTTAACATCCTTACCTTATAAACTTGACCGTACGTCCCATTTCCGACAAGTTCCACCAATTCAAAGATCCCTGCAGGGTCCTGAAGAAAAAAACAACAATCAAAATTTAAAACACCATCTCAGGCCATAGTCATCAAAAGCAAATACTTACTCAAAATAAGCAATTAAGACACTTGAATTTGGGGCTGGAGAGATGGCTCAGCAGTTAAGAGCACCGGCTGCTCTTCCAGAGGACCCGGGTTCGATTCCCAGCACCCACATGGCAGCTAAGAACTGTCTGTAGTTCCAGTTCCAGGCAAACACCAAGGCAAATAAATAAAATAAAGTTTTTTTTTTTGTTTTTTTTTAAAAAAAGACATTTGAATTCAAGGAGAGGGCATTTTTTAGATATAACTACTGAAAAGAAAGATATTTTTAAAGTTTAATCAAACCACAGCTACGAAATTAGTCAAAATAATTTTGTTTTTATTTCACATTTTTATAATGAATTTATATCAGAAAGAAAGGGAAGTTGCTTTTCATTAAAACAATCAAGGGGTGGCCTGGGAGAAGAACTAGATCCATAGAGTCTTGTGAATAATCTTTTTGCACACTGTGAAGAAGTGTAACTCTGGTTTAATAAAAAGCTGAATGACCAATAGCTAGGCAGGATTTCCAGGCACAGAGGACACTGGGAAGGAGAAGGGGGAAGACATAAGGAGACACAGAGAAAGCAGGAGAGCAGGGTGAACAGTAAGTAAATGAGGCGAATGAGCCTCGGAGCAGCACATAGATTAATAGGAATGGATTAATTTAGGTTATAAAAGCTAGTTAGAAACAAGCCTAAGCTACTGGCCAAGCTTCCATAATTGTTCATAAGTCTCCACGTGGTTTTGGGAAAAGGCTGCCAGGACAAAGACTTATTCCATGCATGCAGGAGGACCTGAGTTCCACTCACAGGACCTACTTTAATAAAAAGCTGAGCATGGCAGAACATGTCTAAAATCCTAGCACTAAGAGCTGGAGTTAGGAAGGGTCCTGTGACTTGCTGCCTGGTCAGTTTAGCAAATCAGTGAGAGCAAAGAAACCCTATCTCAAAACATAAAGTGGAGAGTGGGGAGACTGTGGTGATATGTTACATATTTAATAAAACCTGGAATATCAAGAGATCAACCCACAGTCAAATTTAGGTAGAGATAGCTCAGGGAGTTCTGGATCTTTGAGTACAAGGCGAAACAACTGGGCTTCAATGGCTCACACCTTTAATCCCAGCATGGGGAAAGGGGAGTGGTGACCTATGCCTTTAACCCCATAACTCCAAAGACAGAGATCCTTTTGTGTTTCTGTGAGTTCAAGGCCTAACAACCAAACAGTAGTAGCTCACACCTTTAATCCTAACCTGGGTGGGATACAGCTGGGTGAGAAGGGTATGCAAGGCATTGTAGGAAAACAGCAGCAATTAGAAGCAACCAGGAGCGAGGCTGAGGAAGCTGGAAGAGAGCTGGGTGAGATTTGACTGTGGTGTTTCCTCTGATATTTCAGCCTTTCCCTGATATCTGGCTCTGAGTCTCTTTCATTGCAATCAGAATTTGTGCTACAGGAGACACTTGACATCAACCTCTGGCCTCCACATATGCACACATATCTATGAATACCATATCTATATCCACATGTGTGTACACCCACATACAAACAATAAAAAGAATTAACATTTTTCTCACTATGGAAAATCAAGGTAGTCTTGCAGCAATACCAAGGTAACATGAAAGGCACTGATCATTTAGAGAAAGCTCTAATATTTTAGACTATTTCTCTTGAAGTGCCTGAGCCACCTACTAGGGTGGCTGCTGGGAAAGAAACAGGTCTATTGGCTGGTTCTTTCTTTTTTGTTTTTTGTTGTTTTTTTTTTTTCATTTTTTTTAACTACATAAGCAAGAGTGATAAGGAAAAAGAAACCTCAGTTGAGAAAAATGCCTTCATCAGACTGGCTTCTAGGCAAGTCTTATTTTCTTGACTCTTGATTGGCATAGTAAAGCCCAGCCCATTGGTAATGTCACCTTGGGCTGATGGTTCTGGGTTGGGAAAAGCAAGCCACAGAGAGCGAACCAGTGAGTGCATTTCTGCATTGTTCCTGTTCTTTTCCTCAAGTCTCGTGCTTGAGTTCCTGCCCTGATTACTGTGATTTCCTTCAATGGGGAATAGTGATCAGGACACGTAAGCCAAATAAACCCTTTCCTCCCCAAGTTGCTAGTGGCCACAGTGTTCACCACAGCAATCATAATACAATGTGTTCCAAAGTGAGAGGATTCAATGGTCTCCAAGGAAGAAATGGTATCTAGAGAGCACCCTCCCTGAATGCTTTCCCTTGAGTTCATCTCTCATCTCTGTGCCCTGCAAAATATGCTGTTTGCCGTATTCACACTGTAGATGTAGGATTTGGAATTCAACCTAAGAAAAGGATTCATGGGAGTTTATGGCAGCAAACAGGTTCCTATCACCCTCAAAGCCAACAAAGTGCCCTGGGTTCAGTGAATATCCAACAGCTGACAGATGCTGCTGCTACTGCTGAGCCACAATCCCAAGAAGGGCAGGAGAAAATGACCCACAAAAGTCATGCAATTCAAGTCTGAGGCAGAACTCAGCTTTTACCCCTACAATTCCTAACCCAGAAGAAATTGCTTCTTTAAGGAAATAAACTAAGACCAGAAAAATGGCTCAGGTGATAAAAGCCTAATAATTCTCAAGAAAACTCAGATATTTTCTTTAAGGTGTGATCTAATTTTTAAGTGTCAGTCACTTAATTTAACTTAAAAAATATATTGAGAAATTAAAAAAAAAAAAACCAACAAAAAACAACCTGAGAGTGAGGCCTACCTCAAGTGGGCCTCAGAGAGCCCCTGCTGCATGTTACAGCAGGTGGGCTGGCAGGGAGGAGGCGGCCAGGCCAAGCCCTGCATTCAGACATACCCAGACCAAATGCAGCTTTAACTTCAGTCCTGTGTGACCCTAGGAGGGCCTGAGGCACCGGCTACAAAACAGTGGTGACTTTTACCCTGCCATGACCTCATGAAAAGTTGACAACCTATTACTACCTAATAGCAATCACTTTGGGATTTTGACAAGTCTCATAGCCAAGGCCGGGGTAACACTATGTAAAGGATGACCTTTAACCCTGATCCTCCAAGTGCTGGCTGGGATCACTGGTCTATGGTCCCAAGCTAAGTTTATATGGTTAGAACCCAGGTTTTTGGTTGTGCTAGGAAACTGTAGAACTCCAAGGTGTGGCTGAAGGGACAGATTTTATTGTAGATATGAGGAAGAGTACAGCCAGAGGCATCTGGAAGAGCCCAGAGCAGAGGGAGAAAGTAGTAGACTAAACATGGCCAGCAGAGTGGACATGGTCATGGGGTGGAGGGCAAGAGAGGGAGACCAAAGAAAACCAAAAGGCACATGACCAAAATGGCAGGGTTATACAGGAGTGAGGAGCTGGGAGAAGGAGGCCGTAAGAGAAGTTCTGGGTAGGACAAGGCAAGAAGAGCTCAGAAGAGCCAAGCCCTGAGGCCTGCCTGTGCTTTGCTGTGCTAACGGGCACCACAGATAGCCTGTGTTTTCTGGAACTGACAAAGTATTTTGTGAACTGAGCCACATCCCTGGCCCAAGTAGCCACTTCTACTGTTTGCTGAACCACCGTGTTTCTGAAGTGGAAGAGGGTTGCCTCAGCCCCCACCTTCATAGTCTTGAGGAAGAAGGAAAAAACAATAGAGTTCTTGAAAAATCAGTCTATGCTAAACCGGACCCCTCCCCTCAAACCCTCAAGAATCTTTCAAAGACTGCACCTGGAAAGCCAGGGAGACAGCGCAGCAGGGAAAGTGTTTGCCATGCAGCTGTGCAGGCCAGAGTTGAGATCTCCAGCACCCATAAAAATGCAAGGCTACTGTTGTGACCGACCTGTGATCCTAACACCAGGGAGGCAGAGATGGGAAATGCCAGAGAAAGCTGGCTAGGTAGCTACAGTGGAATTGGTGTGCTCTGGGGTCAAGTGATAGACCCTGCTTCATATAAGGTGGCAAGTGCCATGGTTGCAAAGGATAATCCCAACTAGACTGGCTGACAATTTACAACCCTCAACCTGGAATAAAGGCTCGGATTAGGGCACAAGATTATAGTCTGAAATCCCTGCTCCATACCTCCTGTCAGGATGCATGTGGCCTGGAGGCAGAGCCAGAGTACATGGAGACTGGGAAACACCTGAGCATAGACTCCACGTGAATGACTACAGAAATAGCCTCCACCCCTGTTGAGTAAGGCTTTCCAGGTGCAGCCTGTTTGCAGAGGGGGTGACTACACCCCTATAATTAACCCCTCACCTTGGCTTGGTAAGAAAGCACAGTATATTCATTGGTTTCCCAGTGAACTTTGCACAGAATCATGCCTGGTTTATCCTGGGGATCTTGGGAGGAGGGGCAGAATTCACATAATCCCCAAGGAAAGAATTTTAACAAGAATAATAAGTAAGATCTAGTCAGTGTCCACCTCTGGCTTTCACACACATAAGCATATATGTATATTGCCCACATGCATGCAAACACACATATACTCCACATCCATATCAAATAAATTCAGAAACAGGAAAGCTATGCACTGAGAAAAACTGAAATAAGCATTAACTGCTCCTAAAGAATCAAAAAAGGAAAGAAACAAACAGAAGAAAATGCCAGAAATCCCAGGCATGTCCACCTGGTCCATAGAAATACAGAACCAAGCCAGAGAAAAGCTGTCAAGGGCACCAACCCTGAGCCAACCCATCACTAAGATACCATCGAGGCTGCCTAGGAGCCTGCAAGAGAAAACTAGTTTGTTCAACTCCTAAGCCATTTAGAACAGCAGGCTTTATAGATGAGAAAGAAATGAAGAGAAGGGTGGGGGTAGGGTGGGGTGGGGAGCGGTGGGGTGGGTAGGGTGGGGTGGGGAGCGGTGGGGTGGGGAGCAGTGGGGTGGAGGAGATAAGCCATAAATGGTCACAGCTGCCGATTGTTTCTAAGCTGGGTTTCCACTAGATTGTTCTGTGGATGTTTCTGCAACATGTTTGGAAAGGAGTTCTTCAGGTGCTTGAAATATCTCAACCAGGAGAGAGACAGAGAAGGAGGGAAGGGAGGGGGGGCATCCAGGCTTGGTAACTCACAGTTCCAATCCCAGCACTCAAGTCTGAGTAATGTCAGGTGAGGACAGCCTGGACCATAGAGTGAGATGCAAAAGACTAGATGGAGGAAGAGGAAGGAGGGGAGGAGGAGGGGAGGGACAGATGAGGGGGTAATGACCTTGGCTGTGTAAGGAAGCTGGGAGTCAAAGGTTGGACAGGAGTGGATACACTTGCTTCTAAACCCAGGTCTCCTGCTTCTTGGATTCCTTCCCAGGGGTGGGATTAACAGGTAGTTCCTGGGAGTATCTGGACAGCTGACTTCACAGGCCCTTCTCTCTCCCTGAATTATCGAATTATCAACTGATAGACCTATGACCTAGCCGATCAGTGCCAAGTAGGCTTCCAACAGAGTTCCAATGGCTACAGGAGAGGAAAGGCTTCTCCCAGGCTAAGGAATCTCATTGGTGATTGGCACTGAAGAGGTGAGGCAACCACAGTGAGAAGAATCTGGTTAATAATAATAATAATAAAAAAGACTCAAATCTCAGATTTATATCCAGAGCCAATTTATTACAGAGTGTGTTGGAAACCACATCTGGGCATGATGGAAAAAGAATTTGTTTGACCAACAATGCAATAGAAATAGAACTTCATCAGCCCCCACAGAAGCTTTCTCCCCATTTTCCAAATAACTTGAGCCCCGGTGCTAGAAGAGCAGGCAGTTTGTGCAGATGCACACCCTGGCTGGTTTTGTCCCTGTGGCTCCACATAAATGGGGAAACATCTAGCTTCTCCCTGCACACAGACAGCTCCCAGATAACATCTTCCAAGGATGCCCATGGCCTCAATCTTGTGCTTCATGCTCTCTTCTCAGTCTTGGCCAGGGTACCAGGGTTGGTGGATATGTTCATCTTTCTTAATAACACTCAGCCCTCTGGTAGGTTCCATTTCTCTTGCCCCCTGCAAAAGACTCCACATCTGGCCATCTCCCCAACCCTTTATTTAGTTCACTAAATACCAATACTTCACATGTTTACTTTATCCACCCATTCCACACAATTCATGCAATAGGCCCCACTATTTCTTTCTGGGACTTCACTTTTAACCAGTTCTTGCCTCTTTTCAACCTGTTCACTGCCCTTGCCCTTCTAAAATAAATATTCCTCATCATGACCTAGCCAATATGGTTCAAGTGGAAGCCAAGGTCCTGTTACTACTCTTGGGCCCATCCTTTGTCACAAGCCTCATGGCTTGTCATTCTCTGCTATTATCACCAACTGGTAACTCAGCCATCTGCCCATTTCCCCAGCAAAACACACTGGGTTTTGTCCCCATGCCATTTGTTACAGGCATCACTTTGGCCATTCCCTAGCAACCAAGCCTGTCCCTGGAAGCCCATGATGCCTTTTCTATGAGATCTTTCATGATGCACTAGCTCCCTTTGCATCTGCTGCACCATGCAGACCTTGGTAGGTCCATGTATCATCCTTAGCGCTGCTGTCTTTATACCTTTCTCCCCTCTGCTGAGTCACAGATGGTCACTGTGGAGAAGCACTCAGCATTTACCTAAGTGTTTCCTAGCACTCACTAACACCCCCTGTATAACTGCTATCTGTAACTACTGAGTGAGGGAGCTGTTCCATGCCCAGTTCCCCACCACTCGTGTAGAGGGAGCTGGGAAGAAAGTAAAAGTGTAAAAGAATTAGAATGTAGAGTCAAAGGTCTAGCAACCACATCATTTGCTTTCTGTCTCAATAAGCTGTTACAGTCAGTCACTGTTGCCATCACCTCCCCACCATGTTACACTGATCTCAAACACATAAAGCTGTCACATATATAAGTCCCTATAGTATTCCCATCTCTAAAGACATCCATGAAGCCCAGCGGTATGACAGGCTGTCAGGACATGGCTATGTGTAAGGCCACAAGGAAAGAATGCTGTCCTTAATAATCATGTCATAGACACAAACCATCAGAAAGACAAGAACTGGCTTAATTCTCCTTCTCCTGTTTGCTTAGCTGTCTTAAAGCCAGGGTGGGCATCGTGGATGAAGGTTATACACTCTATGAAGAAAAGAGCAAACCACTGACATTTACCGATTGGGAATCCCTGTTGCCTACACATGCCTTTATTCAGATCTTAACCTTTTCTGGGAAGCACAGAGGAGAATTTAATTCCAAGCCAGAGTAGTTTACATTATTTCATAATAAAATATAACTACATATCAAAAGGTAGGCTCTTCCCTGGAAGAAAATGTTACTTTTCAGCAGGTGCTGATAAAGGCAATTTGATTAGTTGTTGTAATAAGAAATTGAAGTAATAGCTAACATTTCATGACCACTTATGTGCAGGGGACTATTCTCAGCATCTTCTATAAAAGGAGCATTTAATTATCACAGCTCTGTCAAGTGAGTGGTACTTTTTGTTTTTATTTTTCGGTACTAGGCGTTGAAGCTAGGGTTACGCATATGCTAAGCAAATGCTCTATCATTGGGCTATAACTTCAGACTTTGCTTTTACTTTTTATTTTGATGTTGTTAGTAAACAGCTAAAGATGGCCTTGAAATTCTGATCTCCTGACTCCACTTTCTATTACAGACATAGTCCACCATCCCCTGTTTCCAAAGAGCTAGAAATGGAGACCAGACTTTGTGCATGTTAGCAAGCACCAACTGAGCTACAGCCCCAGGCCCTACTTTTTGACTCTAAGAGGTCCAGGCTTGATATTATCTATCATACAGGCAAGCCATGAGCTTGCAGCCTCTCAAGACTAGCTTTATACCACATACCTTTACTACCAGGTTTCAATTGCTATTGCTAATGTTACCTTTAATGGTCTTCAGGTAGGAAACAGAGGCATAGCCAACCATCAGAATTCCCAGCCCCTAATTGGGTACCTACTATTTCTCTGGCTTTGGCAGGTTTCAGAGCTGCTCTGAGGCTCTTCATTCTAAAATGAGGACCGATCCCCTTCCTTCAGAGTTGTTGTGCAGATTATGAAAGTTTCTAGACCAGCCCCGGATCTGATATAGAGTCACCCTTCAATAAACAACCACCATCTCCCATTCTTATTCTTTTGTATGCTTCAAAATGAATTAGGTTAATAAACAAAGAATGTGCTACAGGGAAATGCAGTCAGTCTTTTATAGATCTCTAGCTATAAAAGCACATAAAACTAGGAAGGCCAGGCAAAGAAAACCTATTGCTTTTCAATCAATGGTATCACCACTGGCTTAGCAAACAGGGTTAGATATTTATGAACAAACGAATGTCTTGCTGTAAATGTGAGGTGATTGAAAGGACTCATTAAGGCTTCCTTCCAGGCTTCTGGGTCACTGGGAAAAAGTCACTCTTCCATCAGCTGATGACAATTAGGCAGCTTTGGTACCTTGGGCCTGACTCTGCAGCTGGGTGAAGAGGTTTTAGATTTAGGAATATTCCCAGTCTCTGGGTTGGACTTTTATTCTTCCAGGTCCCATGAATGATGCTAGATTTATTGGAATACAAAGTAACATCTCAAGGGTTGAAACGCTTACTCTTGGGTCTCTAATGAGGATACCACTTCCTTTCTATGGTAAATGGTGCTACACATTCTTTTCTTTATCATACCAGTTTTTGAAAATGAAGGTGTAAGAAGAATCAGAGGCATCATGAGCAAGGCCCCACCACTTCAGGATGTCCAACCTGTGGGCCATGTGAATCTCTACGTGTCTATGAACATTTCCCAGCATACTTGTAGGCCACAGTGTGATAATAGCAGGTTAGATGCCCCCTTCTCCAAAACATGACTTTTAGACACAGCATAAGCAGAATCTTTTATGTGGAGCCCAGGATAAATAAACTCCAAAAGAACTCAGATGGTTGATACAGCTCCAGAACACATCTACCCCCAGAATGTCCATTGACATCTGTCAGACAACTGTGCTTACTGTAAACTTACTGGCCTGAAAAAGACCAAAATGTTATTTCTTGTAGAGCCATCCTTAGCAGCTGTTTTGTTAGGTTTCAGCTCTAACTGACAAGCATATACTTACAAAAGCAAGACAGAATGGAGCAAACAGGACCAGAGGAGCACACTTCATCCATGTGGAGCCTTTGAGCTTTTTCCATACCATACTTCCAAAGCATGTCCAGTATGCGGAAGTGTCCTGCTGACTAGGCATCCTCACATCTAATGCCTGCTTCATACAGTGTGGCCAGGTCATTCCCAAGCAATTCCTATTCCCTTTCTAATTCAGGGGAGATGGGTGACACAGGGTCAGAGATCACGCCTTACACAATAGAGCTTACCTAACCTCTGATATCCACAGACACCATCCACAGCCACCTGCTGTGTTTTGCGTTATTCAAAATAGAAGCCCCTCACCCATTTTTTTTTTCAGTTGATGGAGGAAAAGGGACATGGGTAAAAAGCTGCCTTCTGCCATTAAACTATAGTGACAAGTGATAGGAAGGAGAAGCTATTCCAAGATCCGATCTACGGTATCCAGAATGTAGGCCAAAAACTTATCTCCATTTCCTGCTGGCCCAAGTCATACACTGGAAGCCGAAAATCTAAGGAGAATAATGTATACAATAAGTAGTTAGGGATAAAACTCATTGGAAGACCTTACCTAGCCTGCAAAATCCCTGTGTTTGAGCCCTAGGTTTGTGTGTGTGACTGTATGTGTGTGTGTACATATATATGAAAATAAAATGTTTGCTCTATCTTATTTGATTATCTCTATAGGGGATGAATTAAATTATGCAGATATTTTACAGCATTGTTCCAAACACTATTCAAATCTGGATCTATGTCTTGCTAATGTCGGTTAGCGTCTGGTGTCGCCATCTTTAAAATGGGGCGATGCTAGCTAGCCTTCCTTCTCTACTGTTTTCTGCGTGTGAACACACCAGAGGCTAATCTCAGACAGAGTCTTCTCGAAAGTCTTGAATCAGGCAACTCCAGGTCTCCATTTGCCCCTATCCTGAGAGCCTTTTCTACCAATACTACCATACTGGTTGTCCAGGGTTAAACCCAGGCAGCGTTAAAACAAAACAAAACACTGCTATTAGATCTGAGGGTAGAACCTAGAGCCCTTACCTCCAGGTTGGATTGCTGGGTATAGTTTCCTTTTCAAATGGTCAAGAGTCAGCAACAGAATGGCTTTCTAAGCCCATGCTACTATTCAGCCCATAGCCCACAGTTGTGTAGCTCATGCTAGGCTTCACAGAGGAGGCCTGAACTGGGCTTCACAGAGGCAGGCCTGAACTAAGCTTCACACCTGGCTCCTCGGACGAAATGCTCTGAGGCTGTGTTTTAAGTTGTAGCAGACATTAGTCCTGTTAGGAGCTAGGCAGTGGTGTATGCGCTTTGCATACATTTTCCCAAATGAATTCTCATAACTATTCATCGAATCCTGGTAAAGCACTGCTACTATTGTCAGAGTCACAAGCTCAAAATTTTAAATTTTCTATGATTGTCTTCTAAGTGTGAATTCTCTGTCCAATCTATATATCCAACTCTCTGGAAAGAGTGTTCATGCTTTCAACCCAGAATCATTTTTGGGGGTCCCCAAAATTTCGCTATAACTCAAAGGCTTGAGTCTACTGCATTTTCTACAATGTGGATTTCAGTACAGGTTACAAACACTGGTAATGTTACTATGTCTAAAACTTTTATCTATTTTTGTAAACTTTAAAAAAGTTCTTGTAAGCTTCAGGGAGTGGTAAGAATTGGATTCATCTGTCACAGGTCAAATGGACTCAATATAAATACTCTTACTGCCTACTCCTGGGGGTGGGCTCCCCCCTGCTACTACCAGAACCATGAGTATGAAAGTTTGAATTGTACCCTTAAGATAAAATTTTCTCCTCAACTCTTTAATTGTTTTTTTTAGTCCCTAGTGCTGTGCCAGCAGGTTTCCAATCAACTCGGACTGCAAACTGCTCTAAGCACATCAACCTAAATGTGGTGCTTCTGATATAATTTCTGACCAACCTGAGCCTCTGAATTTCAGACTACTACAAAATGGCTAGCCCCAGGGAGTCGCACAGAATCTGGGAAGTGAGCTAAATGGCTGCCTAGGCTGCACCCCTTTCTTGCTTCGCAGTTTTGACCAGCATTTCAACCTTTCTGGGCCCCCCAACAATGCCCCAATTTCAGCAGGAAGTAGTTATGGAAGAGATTGCTTCATTCTTTATCATCAACAAAAAGCTGAACTATCTTCTTGCAAAGAAAGCTGGGCTAAGTCTCACTTAATAGCCGTGGCTCCTCTCAGCACCTCTTATACCACTCCCAAACCCTAGACCTGTCCAGCCCGGAGGCTGGCCCTTCCCTTCTCCCAACTGCTGACTTCTTTATAACTCGGCCATTTTTGCCAGTTGCTGTCTGATTTCTTCTCTCCCTTCCGGTCCTCAGCTCCTTCCCGCTCCTCTCATAGACTGCTCTATTCTGTTAGCCATGCTTAGTCTGGACTCTTCCAGATGCCTCGGACTGTTCTCTCCCTCATAGCTACAATTAAAACTTCCCAACCATACCTAGGGGCATTCATGTCCTCATTTTTATTCAATAACAATATGGGAAATAGTGTTGTAAACCCCAGTTTTCAGATAATAAAACTTAAGCTTCCAGGAATAAAATTATTGCCCACCATTAAGGTAAATCATAGAAATAGCAGTTAAGAGTTAAGAAGTACGGGTTTAAAAATGTGAGGGTAAAATGCTTTACACTAGAGTTCTTTGCTGAGCATATAAAACAACATACATGAAGCTTTAAAACAAAGCATGCAGTGCTTAACAAACAAGAGCTCGGTACTGGGAGATATTAAAAGCTGCCCAAGCCAATAACAGCATTGGTCAGTACTAGATCTAGCATTTTAATCTAAATATTTTGAATCCAGTATTTTAAACTATTACACACTTCTTTACAAGTGACCTCTGCCTAAATTAACGTGTGGCTATGAGGACAGCAAGGGCCTTGCAGTTTCACAGTACAGTCAGAGAGGGGGCCCTGACCTCAAGCCAAACTTCTCAATCTGCCAAATGCCTGAGAGCACACAAAGCTTGTTTTTTCATGGCGATTCTGTCCCCAGCTCCCCTTGGTAATAGGCGCTCTGGACGAAGAAACCAAGCAACTCAGATTTCTGTCTAAAGTAGTCACACACCCACACACGCTTTGCCATTCTAGGAGAGGAATCCTAATTACTTTGAACTAGCCAATCAGTTGGTGGGAGAAAAGCAGTATCAGTGTTAAGACCACAGACTCTTGAGCTGAAAGGCCTGATTCTGACCTCAGCTTTACTGCCTAGGAGCCAGGAAACTTTGATCAAACTGTTTGATCTCTCTGTGTCTCCATTGCCTCAGCTGTAACCATATCCACAGAGAAGGCATTACAGTAATATCTGACACATTTTGAGTTCTCAAAAATGTGTGCTAAAAATTCTCAATTTAAAATTGCATGGCTCCCGTTTGGTGTATTCAATTCAGAATTCTGAGTAGCATCTATCTAGATCATGCATTGTAAACAGTCAGTGACTCCTGGAGGAACATGAGCCCAGAGCTCAGCTGTGCCATTGACAGCAACTTCTGACAGAGGTCAGTAAGATGTCTCTTGTCATTTTACAGAACAGCATGTGAAGCCCTCTGTGAGGACTCATATACACTCATAAAAGCAGGTTTCCTAGCAAAAGAGTTGTAGCAACTTGTTCAAGGTGTTGCTGGTTAGAATTGAGTCCTAACCTCAAGAATTCACTCTGTTCAATGCAGGCCATAAACTAGAAGTACTGACTCCATACCATCCACACAGGGGGCCTCACAGGAAGGCTCAAAAGGTGGGGAGGGACATGGTGGGCAGCTATAAACTCTAGTTGTTTGATTTGAAAAATAAAGTTAATTTATTCACAGAGTTTGTAAAACATGATTTATTACATATACTTAATTTTATATCATTGAGATAACCCATTTGGTGGGCCCTACATAAAATATCAACATAAGGGATTAATTATCATTTTAAAAATATATTTTTCTCTGTTCACAGGCCTTATATAGTCATACCCATTAATTAGCTTAGTTCCATAGGATCTCTATACCAATGAGAACAGCAACAAAAAATCCTGTATAAGCTGATCTTGTTCACTTGCAAATATTTCACTGGGAAATAGACATATACAGTTAAGAACACAAAGCTAAGAGGAAAACAACCAAAGAAATATCTATAACATACATTTGAAGATTTCTTCAGATTTTGATGTGCAGTTGTTTTCTTTTTTTTTAAAAAAAAAAGATTTATTTGATATTTTATGTGCCTATGTGTGTGTTCAAATGTATGTCTATGCACCACATGCAGGTGCTCATAGAGGCTAAAGAAGAGTCCCTTGAACAAGAGTCCCATGTGGCAGAGCCATCTAACGTTCTCTGTAAGAGCAGGAGGTGCCCTTCCCCACTGAGACATCTCTTCAGCATGGACCTAGTTATTTTAAGCCTTTGGCCACCATTGAGACCCACTGGCTAGTCTCCTCATGCTCCTTTGCCTGAAGCTCCCCTGCCATATCCACACATGAAGCTCCCCCTGCCATATCCACACATGAAGTTCCCCCCCCTGCCAAATCCACAAATGAAGTTCCCCCTGCCAAATCCACAAATGAAGCTCCCCTGTCATATCCACACACTTGTGTTTCCTGCCATGGTCACACACTGGTGTTTCTTGCCATGGTCACACACTGGTGTTTCCTGCCATATCCACACACTGGTGTTTCCTGCCATGGTCACACAATGGTACATGGAACTTGGGGTACGAGTTCACTCAAGATTTGTTTGCAGATGGTGTTTCTAATACATTCAGAGTCAGAGAACAGCAGGATAATTCCAAAAGGAGGCAAGAAAAAAAATTCATGAGTATTTTGCCAATTTTGGACAAGAACAGGAATCCTCAACTCTCTCAGAGCCCACTGAAGTTCACAGCACAAGTGGCTTTGGAATGTTGCTCTGTACACAAAGGGCCTCATTTCAGTCTCTCTCATCAGCAGGCTCCTTGAGATGACATGATGCAACTTTTGGGGGAAATGCATCACAAGGTTTACAAAGATATGCAAACATCAGATTCCTCTGGACCTGTCAGGACAGGGTAAGTTTCCTGTATTTCCAGCAACACAAGGTCCAAATGATGGGAACCAGCTTCACAAAGACTCTGGCATTTTGCCTTTGCAGAGATGCTTAGATGAAGGTAGAAGATAGCAGCTGCAGCAGATGGACTTCAAGACAAGAACTGATTGCCTAAATAATTAAGTAAGAAAGATTAGGAAGTCATCCAAAACTCTACTTTGGAAAGGAGAGGCTTATCTGGACAGTCCCCCAAAGCTACTCATTTACCACCTGCTTATAGCAAACCAATTATATGAATATTTGTTTGAAAGTATTTTCAGCAGCCCTTCCCACATCCTAAGTCACCACACAGCTAGTGACTGGCAGAAGCTGGTGGAAGAGATGCTCTTTTCCACTCTATTAAGCATGTAAGCCACCCTTGACTTCCTTTTAGCCCTGAACCCCCTCACACACACACACACACACACAGCAGAAGGAACTCATGGATAAGAGTCCAAGGTGGACAGACTGGACACAGTGAGAAAGCCAGTGATTCAGGACTTCTCTTGGGGTCCTCAAGAAAGCAAACACTGATTGCTTGGGTCTCCTCTGATTCTTTCACGTCCTGGGAGGATTGGGATGGCCCAGGGCCATGTAGGAACAGCTGAGACTGCATCAACAGATACCAGGGGCAGGCCTGTCATCTGGCATGCAAAGATATGAGCCAATCCCAGTCCATCACTTGATGTCACCATTAATGGTACAGATGGCTGGTTATCAACTCAGACAGACTGTTGGCTGATTGTAGGGACTCATTTGTATATAATAATCCCCCTGACCCAAAGCTTTTGTGCCTGTGGATAAGCTAGCATGGTGTGGTGTGGTGTGGTGTGGTGTGGTGTGGTGTGGTGTGTGTGTGTGTGTGTGTGTGTGTGTGTGTGTGTGTGTGGTTTCTTGCTCTTGCAAGACAGATAATAGAATAGAAAGCTTTGTGCTATCTGGTAAGCATCTAAAGGTAAATTTAGACAAATCAAAAGCTATAGCTGAATCTGCTTGTGTCATGATAAGTTTTTATAAATATTAGATTTCTACTGTCAGGTAAATTTAGTCAGTAGGAGCGATTGCTCAGTCAGTAACATGTTTACTGTACAAACACAGTACTTGAATTCAGAACTGCAGTACCCACATTAAACAAACCCACAGTGAAGCATAGCCACACGCCCTGTAACTCCAGACTGAGGAGACAAGCACAGGTCTCACTGTCCCCTCATTTGATTTTAGTCAGGAACCCCAGCCCAAGGCCTAGTGACACCCACATGGAGGCCTTAAGCAATCTAAAGCTTCTTCACAGGCATGAGCAGAGGTTTATCTCCCGGATGATTTTAGATCCTGTCACACTGAGTGTATTGATACCATAGGCAGGTATCAGATTCACTGTAGGATACTCTAAAGAACTTCTCAGAGGAGGCTAAACCAGCTAGAGAAACACCCCCCCACACACACACCCTGCCACCAGATGTCAGAAATACAGGTGTTTACCTGGAACCCTATAGCCATTTCTGATCCTGAGGTAAATTAAGAATGAAGATCATATGCCAAACTTAAGACTTGGATGACCATGGAGGCTCCATGTCATTCCTGGCCTGCCTATGTCTGAACTTCATTGTAAGAGAGAGATAAAATATCTTCCTAAACTCACTGAGTCTGCTTTTCTATCTGGTACAGATAGATTCTAATTGATCTGCTTTAAGTTGGAACATTTTAAATTTACCTATATGTGACAAGTCATGTTTATTTACACTCTTCTTACACACCAGCCTTTTTGTCATTTAGTTAAAGTAGGGGTCACTATAACTGTTCAAATATATCATATCTCCTCCTTCTCTGTATTGGAAGATGATATTTTCTGGGCTTTAAAAATGTTTTATTTTTAAATTATATGTATGTGTATGCTTAGGTGGGAGTCTGGGTACACAACTGGAGGTGATCTCAGAAGCCAATTGCATTAGGTCCTCTGGAGCTAGAGTTTCAGGTGCTTGTGATGGAGTCACCAGAGACGGATTCTTGGTATTGAACTGTGGTTCTTCCCAAGGGCAATGTGTGCTATTAGCCATCTCTCCAATCGCTTTCAATATTTTTTGAAGCTGGATATAGACATATGACTTACTCTTCCAGTGGACTGTGGAAGGAAGTAGTGAGCCACTGGGAATGTCCTGAGTGCCAGTTTGAGCTATTGGGGTGACCATGGACATGCATGTGTATATGAAGCTTCCATCAGTCTGGGCCCTTGGGGAACTGATGAACAGTGTCCTATGCTGACCCACACTTGGCATATGGCATGGTCAAAACCTAAACTTCCATTGGAGAAAATCACTAAGATTATTTATTACCTTAGCAAAACTTAGGCCATTCTCATTGACAGAAATATCTAAAAATTATAACAGTAATACTTATGTTGTATAGTGCTTTCTAATTTCCAAAACAGTATTCTAGATAAACAAACTATTTATTCACTAAATTCCTTACTGGCCTGTGGAAAAATAGCCTTTTCTTAGCCTGGAAATATTTAGAAAGAGAGAAGGTGGAGAGAATATTTTCTACTGCTATAAGCAAAGAAACTTTACGAAAGGCTCTAAACAATCCAAAGGAAAAGTTGGCCTGCATTAATCCAGTGGTCCACATCCAGGACAGGGAGTCCTATGGGAGTGCCAGTGCTGTGCCATAAGCAATGGATCTCTGTGAGATTACACTAAACTGAATTGTGCTAATCCCCTGTGCAGCTCAGTGTGCCATCACAGACCCTTTTCTAAAGTTCTCAGTGGCTCCTCTCAGCTGCTCCATCTCTAACCTCAGGCCTGTGTTTAAATCCACAGCTTATCTCTTCTCCAGCATCAGCCACAACCTCACTGGGGATGTTCTGCCAATTTGTAAATTATTTTTATTCTTGTTTTCCCCCCTGTTATCCAGATTGATCCCATCTGTCTTGGTTTGCTTTCAATTGCTAAGATAAACACCATGTCCAAAAGCAGCTTGGAGAAGAGAAGATTTGTTTGGTTTATACACCTTCATCCCTCCATCATAAAGGGAGGCCAAGGCAGGAACTCAAACCTTGAACCTAGAAACAGGAGCTGAAGCAGAGGACATGGAGGGTGCTGCTTATGGGCTTGCTCAGCTTGCTTTCTTATACAAGCAATGCAGGAATCTGCCACTCACAGAATATTGGGCACTTCTACATCCATCATCCATAAAGGAAATAGCCGCCCCCCAGGCTTGCCTGTTGGCCAGTCTGACAGATGATAGAAGCATTTCCTCAAATGAGGATTATCTCAGATCCTAAGTGCCTCTAGTTGGTGTCAAGATGACAAGAAATAACCTCATTGCATCTTTCATTCAAAGGTCTAACAAAGACCATGCTTCTTTATTTAATGAAGAAAAATATTTATTAACAAAACATTGAAAAACAAATATTCTATTGCTCCAGAAATATATAGAAAAGAGAACAAAAAAGGATTAGTCATATTTCATGCTGAAGTTTCTCCCATTTTAGTCTCTGAATTCTCTGATTTCATATTAAAGTATAGCCCACTGATGTCTGCTATCTCTTACTGCCCCAGAAGATGGAACCTTAGAAAACAAGATTGGAGTTCATATGGGGCTTTCCCACATCCACATATATTATTTTGGAAAATCTCCATTTACTTGAGCTGGGAGTTTCTCAAACTGAGAATGTTTCTCAAAGTGAGGTCCATGGTCAGCAGCAACTGCCCCGCCTGGGAATCTTGTAAGACATGACTTGGCCCCACCCAACCCTGCTGAATCAGAATATTTTAACATAATCCCAGGTGATTCAAACACATATTCATCTTCCAGAAATACTTGCAAAGTTTCATCTAGTAGAAAAATAGCAGGAAAGAAAGTTTGTGGAAAACGCCGAGTGGACTCTCGCTAACTCAGGCCACTGCTCCTCTTGTTCAGATAAGTGGATGGCAAAGTTAACTCTTCAGTGCTACAAAGGTCTCAGACGCTATGACAAGAGCTGAGTCCCAAGGAATGTGTCTAATTAGGAATGATCAATTGATGAAACATGTCGTATGAATGAATAAATATGAAAAGACTGTAGCACAAAAAAGCATATGACCCAAACTTCATTCATTACAGTTTCTCTGATATTTGAACAGACCTATTCAAAACCTCTAGCCTTTAGTTTCTTGTCTTATAAAACAGAAATAAGAATATTGGCAGGCTTCCTGACTCTGAGCTGTACTAAAATGGAAATGAGATAAAAATGAATGACATAATTTTGCCAAATGCAAAGCAATAATTAGGCACCATTTTATCATTTATTACTAGAATAAAATATGCCCATCACAGACAGACCTTCCTCACAGGCAGCCGCCCTTGAAGGACACCTAGGTGAAAAAGTCCCACATTTAGGTCATTGAAGAAGAATGCAGTTTTAGGAATTGGAGATAGACAGGGCTGGGGAAATAGTTCACTCAGTAAAACGCTTTCTCACAATCGTGACCGGATTTTAATCCCTAAGCACCCACAAAAACTATGCTGGTTTGTTTTATGGCAACTTGACACAAGAGTCTTTTGGGAAAAGAAAAATTCAACTGAGAAAATGCCCCCACCCCTGTGGGCTAACCTATGATGAATTTTCTTAATTAGTGATTGATATGTGAAGGCCTAGCCCTTTAGTGCCATCCTCAGGCAGGTGGTCCTGAGTAGCATAAGAAAGCAGGTTGTGTAAGCCATAGAGAACAAGCCAGTGAGCATCACTTCTCCATGGCTTCTGCATCAGCCCCTGCCCGGGGTTCCTGCCTCTGACTTCCCTCAGTGACAAACTGTTACCTGGAAGTGTAAGCAAAACAAAGCCTTCCCTCCCCAAGCTGCTTTTAGTCTTGGTGTTTTATAGCAACGGAAATTCTAAGATAAAAGTGTACAAAGAGATGGCTGGCAGAGAAGAGTTCTTGTGGCACAGTAGAGCTGTCAAACCACATTCAGCCAGTCCGCTACCCCATCCTCCCCTTCTAAATGTGCCAGCTGGGCAGGTGACCCTTGGGTGTTTGCTGAAGACTGAAGAATAATTTCAGACAAAATCGTTTCTGCTTTCAGGCTTCTGTTCTGATCACACTATGTCAGAAACATAAATAGACATGCTGATGTCATAATTTATGGAATAAAGATGAATTCACAATGGACTTCAAGTTCCTTGGTTGCAAGTCATCAAGAGGTCCTGAGCTTGCTTGGTAGTGGCTGCTGGCTAGTGCAACTTCTGTTATCCCAATCTTAATTACCAGTCTTAGTTCTCAGATCATGCATCCCACTTCACACGTGGCTAAGAAGCTAGAGGCTGCAGGTTTCTCCTATGTGGAAAATAACTGAAGGCCAGACTCATGCCACTTAGAAAATGGGGACCCATCCATTTATGTAACTTTAGATTATGTGAAAATCTGATGCCATAACTCCTTCATGAAGAAAATGGTCTGGATGTAGACCACACTTGTCCATGGCAAAATGGAATTCCCATGAGGTGTGAGGAATCAAAGCCATTCTTTTTAAACACAAAGCCATTGAAAGTCACCCTCCTTGCCAGCAACAGAGAAGCAAACACATCAATGCAGAGCCCTGAAACACTTTGTTTCTGACTGCCTTTCCCACTTTATTACACTCTCGCTCCCACCAAATCAGAAGCAGAGCATCATCCTCATGTTCTAAGTGATGTTTACTGGAGCTGGAGAAACAGCTCAGGGAGTAAGAATGTTTGCTGAACAAGACAAGAGGACCTGAGTTCAAATCCCTAAAATCCGTGTAACACGCCTGGTATGACCATGCACAACTGTAACCCCAATACTACAGAGGAGACTACGAGGTCATTGGAGGCTGCTGGCCACCAACTGAGCTCCAAGTTCAATGGGAGACCTCATTTGAAAGGAATAAAGTAGATATCGGTAGAAGACAGCTACTTCACTGACCTGTGCGTATTTACACACACCTACATATATATGTGCCCATGCCACACACATACATGCCTTACACAACACAAAGAAAGAGAAATAAGTGATAAATGACTCATAAAATTATGATAGTGTCACAGTGCCAGGCCAAATATATTAAACATAGGAAAGTCTACCCATTTTAAAAATCAAACACAACAAGGTTAATGAATTTCAGGCTTCCGAGGGATGCCTCTTCAACACACCCGTGTCTCTAGGGTCTCTGATTTTCAGCTTCTCCAATAGGGCTATTTTAGCAAACATGTTCAGCACCATGTGGTGCCTCTGTGCCATTTGTATCCTCATTTTTGAGTTCAGCAAATGTTCTTTATTTATCCCTATTCACTTGCAATTTATAGTGTCTGATTAGAGCTGGGGGAAGTTCAATATTCTATTGCCCACACAGAATAGGCTGAAGAAAAGTAAACTAATTTTTTTAAAGATAACGAAGGTGTATCTATTTGTATTTGATCTAAAAGCTTGATAGTTTCAACATCTCTACTCATGCAATATTTTAAAGGCCAAGCATGAGGCTCAGTGATAAAAAGCTCCCTGGGGTGTCAATCCTCAGCACTGAAGAAAAGAAAGAAAATAAAGGACCTCAGCACTTAGCTGCTCCTCAAGACCTGCGTTAGAAGACGCTGATCTTCTAGGGTTTCTCAAGTATTGTCTATACCAGCAGAGAATAAGACGTTAAGACGTGTGTGTGAATGTGTGTGTGTGTGTGTGTGTGTGTGTGTGTGTGTGTGTGTGTGTGTGAGAGAGAGAGAGAGAGAGAGAGAGAGAGAGAGAGAGAGAGAGAGAGTGTTTGTATGTGTGGTCTGCTGTCTCAAGGATGCTTGCATCCCTGTGAGTATGAGCAAGACATTGTCCTCTTGAGGCAGGGTCTGAACTTATAGTTTACCTTATTTTTTTATTTATTTATTTTTTTGCTTGACTGGCAGCTAGGAAACTCCCAGAGAACTTCCTGTCTTCAGTCCCTCAAAGCTAGAGTCCCAGAGGAGCATGGGACCACAGCTTTCCAAGTGGGCGCTGGGGTCTGAACTCTGCTCCTCTGGCTTGTTCTGCAGGCTCTCTTAACCACTAAACTGTCTCCAGCTCTGGGAATGAAGCCTCTATACATTACTGTGAAACCTTGCCTTTCACCAATATAAAATGCATCCTGCGCCTCCTAATTCCCTGGCTTAGTGAAGCTACCTTGTGAAGCCTCGTTGATCCCGGAAAGGAGACTTGGCCACATTGCTATTACCAAACCAAGTAGAACACATTTGTTTCATGTACTTTTAAGTATATATTTTATAATTAAAATGTTTGAAATACAATTTAGTCATTAATAAAGAAGATTCAATTAATAAGAAGAATGAAGAAATAGTCAGAAGCAATTCAAGGATTAAAACAGACATACCCTGCCTGCCCCAGGAATATATAGTTTGGGGTTCAGAGCTCAGTACCAAGACTTACTGCAAACTCAATGGCTAGCTGTCTTACATTTATTGAAGAAATTCTCACCTTTATCATCAGGTTCCACTCAGCACTTAACCATGCCATACTCCAAAATGCTTATGGTCAAATATGTGCCATGTTGAGGTTTTAGGGTTGGACACTGTTGTGTACTGATGTGAGCTAAGGCAAGCCACATTTCCCAGGACCATGTTGGCTCTCAATCTTCCCCATTGGGTCTAATTTTCTATGGGCAGTTTTTCCAAGCCTCCCTGTCATGTGTCCTTGTCAACTACTATGTAAAATGTGGGTTTTCACTTTGTTTTGCTTTTTGAAATGAGAAATGAGAGGAGAGGGTGTATAGCCAGAGATACTGTGAAAAATATCTGAAATTATGGATTTGGATGAAGACAAAGAATAAAATAAGAATAATGATGGTAACTTAAAGACTCGATCCAGGCTTTAGCCTTCTCTTTGGAGGAAAGCCCGTTTCTGACCAGTTCTGGCCTGGTGTCCCTAATGCTCCCTGTCTAGTGGTCCCAGGTGAGCCTGGGTAATTGCAGGTCCTCTGCAAGGGACAGCACAGAGTAGCTCAGTGTCTCAGAACATAGGCTCCAACAGCAAGGAAGGAACGATTGTAAAGTCAAAGTAATGAATGGTGGGGACGTCGGGAAGGAGTGTGTCTTCACAAATGTTTCAGAGAATCAACTGCTTTTATTTGGTGCTCTCTTCCTTTTAGTTTAATCGTCTCCCAAAATAAGATGAAATAATGAAGCTGACTTCATGCATTTTGGTGTTTTCCATGAGCTTTTAGTGCAGCACCCAGACAATGGCCAGGGACAGCTGTGGTGCTGCCTTTGGCCCCAAGGTCCCAGTAACAACTCATCCTTCATGGTCAAAAGGCCGGGTTAATCCTTTCCAACAGATGACCTTGATCTTGCTGGAGAAGACCAAGAGGTCTTTCTGGAAACCTGTGCTCTTGAAGGACATGGCTTGAAGTCTCACTTTTACAATAATCATAACTTCCCATTGGGGTAGGGTATTAACTAAAGGATCAGGTACTCAGAAGAAATGAAAGTATCTAAAATGGATGAGGTTACATTTTTTAAAATTAATATTAAAAAAGTGGCTGGGAGATGGTTCTGTGAATACAGAGTGCTTGGTGCTTGAATTCTCTGATAGAAGCCAAATGGCTCTACTCTAAAGGGAACCTTCAACACTGGGAAGTTTTCATTACACCGTCATTGTCTTTATTCTATTATTGTAGAAAGCCAAGTAGGTTTAAATGTCTCCCTATAATCCCAACCCTCTGAAGATAGAGACAGGTGACCCTCGGGGGAAATTAGTTAGGTGAACTTGTCAAAATGATGGTGAGCTCTTGGCTCAGTGAAAGACCTTACTTCAGCAAATAAAGTAAAAACACATAATGGTAACCTCTGGGCTTCACACATAACCACACAAAATCACCTTAATACCTTACACACGTGCTAACATTCATACCATGACACGCACACACAATCACCTTAATACCTGTGTGGCCACACGTGTTAATATTCATTCTCTCTCTCTCTCTCTCTCTCTCTCTCTCTCTCTCTCTCTCACACACACACACACACACACACACACACACACACACAGAGAGAGAGAGAGAGAGAGAGAGAGAGAGAGAGAGAGCAAAAATGGAGGGTAGAAAAAAGCACCAGCATTAGCAGATATGATTTTTGTTAGATGGTTAAGTATCCCCTACTTGACTGTGAATAAGCCACTTAACAAAACTGGTGACATCTGTAATGGAATCCAAGATGCTGTCTCCCCTGACAGCTGTTAATACTTAGAACCTAGAAAATTAGTTTAAGAAAAGTTTCTTTCAGAGCTGGGAAGAGAGCTAAATGGAGAAGGGACTTGCTGTGCAAGGAAGATGATCTGAGTTTGGGTCCCCAGCACCCAAAGAAGCCAGACATCAAGGTGATGCCAGGAACCCCAGTGCTGGGAAATAGAGGGGTGGGACACCAAAAGCTGACTGTGCAGCAGCTAGTCTAGCCCAAAACAGTAAACTGCAGTTTCACTAGAAGGCACTGTCTTAAAAACTAAGATGGAGAACAGTGGTACAGAAACATATTTGATATTGACCTCTGGCTTCCATGGGCACCTTCACACACACACACACACACACACACACACACACACACACAGAGAGAGAGAGAGAGAGAGAGAGAGAGAGAGAGAGAGAGAGAGAGAGAGATATTCCCCCACATTGTTAGCGCTCATGAATGATTTTTCAATAGGACATTAATCATTCCCAAATATCTTCCAAATGCCTGCTGCGTGCCAGCTGTATGTCACACACTGGGGACTCAAGGCATGAAAAGTCACAACCATAGTTCCCAATAGTGAACACTATGAAGACCTAACCTTTGTAGAGCGCCTGCTAAGAGAACTTTTGAGCGTCTCCAGGTAAATAGTCTTAATGGACAGATATTACACTGCCATTAAGCTCATCATTAGGGGACCAATGAATCTGTTAATGGAACACAGAGTAACTGGTTTGAGGTCGTGTCTGGGGAGGATAATGTCCTTCCCTTGCCAACTTCGAATGACAGTTGAGGAGTGGCTACAGATGGGCCCCTACAGAAGGGTACTTAAGGGACTGACCAACATTTGCTAATCAGATGGTAATATGGCTGTCACCTAGCAAAGCAATGAGTCACAAGACTTAAAAGCCATTTATTATTAGACTTTAACAACAACAAAAGTATTCCAGCAGCATCTCCTGAGATGAGACCTCCATTTCTCTCAATCCATCATATCCATTTGGAGGCTAATACCTGGTGGGTTTCTGAACCCAACCCCAAGAACCATATGATAGCTAATATTGGTTGTTAATGAGACAAGTCCTAGAGCTACCAAGGAAGTAAGTCATTGGACATCCCTAGATTACACTGTTCTCTGGGCTTGTTTGTCAATGAGTATCCAGATAGCTTTAACTGAAGTGAGAAGGCCACTGTAATTGTGATCACACTGTCTCATGGGCTGGGCATGAGCAAGGTCCTGATCTGAAGAGTATTTCCATGCATCTTTGGTGGCAAAGGTTTGCCAGCACATCTGGTGTTCTGGCACTGATAACTAAAGGGAAGTCAGGCTATCCCACTGGCCGGCCTTGGGTGAGAGACAGTAAATACTCTCAGTGCTTTCGCCAATCTGTTAAAATGACACCTAACTGAATATGCTCTTGTCAGACCTCTACTCACTGTTAATAACTGCCATGCCATCTTTGAAAGCAACACAAATATGACCATAGTGGATAATAAGTAATAACAGTGCAAGATTGCTACCTCATTCAATGCCTTTACTGCAGTAACTGCCATTGATCTCTTTCTCAGGCTTTCTGCCCTCACCTCCTCACCTTCATCCCACAGTGGATGGGGCAATTACTGTTTACAAACTCCTCCAAAGAGCTCCTATTTCATAGGGTCTCCCACACAGCCACTTAGTTAATACAACTAAATGTAACAGTTAGGTTGGCAGAATCTGCCAACAAACCACCATGCTGGACTAGACATAGGCTTTCAGAGAGAGGGCTCTGGGTCTTATCTCTTGGCACATTTAGCCATCAGACTGTCAGGGTCCCAGCCTAACACCCTGCCCTCCACATGTCTGAGAGAATAGATGGTAATGTCACTACCTACTTCTCAAGCAATCCATGTCCATGCATAGTTTGTTCTGAGACCATTGCTACATTCACTTTTTGTGCTCTGGTGTCTTGAACTTCCTGAAACTAGATTATCATGTCTGCGTGTTTGTTGTTTTAGGGAACAAAGTCCAAGCACTGATCATCACAGAGAACTCTAAAAGAATTTTCTTGACCCTTCACCAGCCCCTCAACATGAGCTAGAAAGGAGGTGCATTCACCTCCATTTTGTGAGGGAAGAAGCATACTGAGCCATTGCCTGAGACAGGGCAGCCAAAGAGTAAATTTAACAGCCCGCTCCCCACTCCAAATCAGTTTTCCAGAGAAAGCATTTGCCACGGACAAGGCTCACAGAGAGAGATCCCCACAGCTAGGATGACTGCCTTTTATCTAGACAGTTAGGCCTTGGACAGAGATTATTTTTATCTGTCTTGCAGGGTGGGGGTGGGGAGGGGGCTGCACATATGCATAAGCAAGAGGAAGGAGGATTTACACTGAAGGGAATTAAAATTCGCCACTCAAAACTTGGTACTTTGGCATAAGGATCATTTTGAACAGAAGGCAATAGGGAAATGACAGATGTAGAAGAAACTCCACCCTCTCCATATCTGTTTAAAAACAGGGAATAGAGTTCTCTTTACCATGATAGCTTTACCCTTACCAAGGATAAGGACCTGCGTAAATACCCTTACTGAAATGTCTCTGTCTCCTATTAGTTTCTCTCGTATCTTCACTTTCCACAGTGCACTTGCCCTAGCAGTCCCAAAGCTCGTTCTTTCCTGAGTTATACCTCTCTGACCCATCATTTTTTGACTGTGGTTATATATAATCTCCAAATTCTAACTTTTTCTTAAATTATAATTCTTTGTGAACTTCCCAATAAACATGTATCATTAAAACTGTTCTTATCTTTTGGTTATCTATGATAGATTTATTTTCAACTTAACTTTCAGAGCCAAAATAGATGGGCTTCACAACCACCCTAGCTTTCCAAGGAAAGAGGCTCCATAATCTTTCTGTCATATTTTTCAATAGAAACAGCAGGCCTTCCTCCTTCCACATGGTGTGGCATGCTCACAGAAGTCACATCTCTAGGAACTACCAAAAACGAGGCCACTTTGTTATACCAAGGGAGACAGCATTTCCCACCACCTCCTTCCACCCCTCTCTCCTAGCTCAGAGAATCGCACTCTTGGGTTGCACAAGTACAAACACATGGAGAATGCTAAGAATGCACCTCCATTTGGCAGACAGATTGCTGTCTTCTGCCTGTTGAGCAGCCCTGCAAATGGTGTGAACTGAAGCCAAACAGCCTTAGAAGCAAACTGTAATCTAGAGGTCAAGGCAGACCCAGCTGCCCTTGTCTTTGCACATTCCTGGCTGTGATCCCACTGAGTTAATATTGGGAAGAATAGACCAGGCAGACACAGATCCAAAGAGCACTCAACTGGGGCTCCAGAGAGCAGGCTTAGCAAACCTTTGCCACGCTTACACTAGGAAGGTCTCCCAGGCTGACTTCTAAGTTGATCCTGGGGATTTCTTTCAATCCCAAGGTGACCATCTCACTGATTTTTTATACCTTATTTCTTAAACCATATCAATGTCCTATGGGGGTGGGTGGTCAGTGGGCCCCGCAATGCAGCTTCAACGACTAGACCGGAAATGGAAATGAAATAATGTTGCTCTCTTCCAAAAGTGCTACTGTATTCACTCATTTCTCAGATCTGCTTTTTCTCCAGATTCTTTCTATGAGAGACACTTGTCACTCCTACAAAAAGGCAAAGGCTCAAGGGGATCAAGCAGTGGTGTCTTTCAAAATGTGCCTAACTATGGGAAGTCATGACTCAGAGGCTGAGTACAGCATTCATTTCTCAGGTCATTGTTTTACTCCAGATACACCCTGAATACAGACAAAAAAGATGGTGTCTTACTTTCCTTTCCATTTGTTGTGACAAAATACCACAATAAACTCAGGCAGAAAGGTTTATTTAGCACACAATTAGTTCATCATTGTGGGGAGGTTAAGGCAGGTGGAACTTGAAGCAGCAAGTCAAGAGCAAAAAGAGAGTTAATGCACACATATTTAAGCAGTCTGAAACACAGCTGGAGTTTCTCTCACCTCAAATAATGTGGTTAAGATAACGCTTCCCAGGCAGGACTCTAGGTCAGAGTAACTGGGTAATTTTCTAAGCAAGTTCTCTTCCTGGTGCTTCAAGATGACAGTTAAAATGAAACAACACAGACAGATTCTGCCTTCTGGCAAATATTTATTTATTAAGAATTTGCATTTATCCTATAACATATTTTTCATGTCTTTTTACATTTGTTAAATTGGGATTCATCTGAAATTTCAACCTTTAGTAAGTAACATATTCAGCATCAACTGTACATGCTATTTATTTTGTGACCAAGTAAAACTGCCATCTCCTTCAAATTTTTTTGATCTCTTCAAGGCATCCTCGGAATTCACTAAAAGAGTCATGTCTCCAGAGCAGATCCATTCCTGTGGGGCTCCCTATTCTAAACCAGCCAGAAAATTTCCAGGTCAAGAGTAATAGGTTCCTAAACCTGTCCCAGACCTACACTGTCAGCCTCATCTCCTGCCAAAGTTTGATTATTTTCTTCAGCATTCAATTCCTCTCGACTCAGCTCACTTCTACGGATCACGTCAAGGACCAATTATCTGAAATCTCTTCCCGTGGAATTGAAAGAAGTGTCCACTTTGGGAGTCTTTAGCCTGCTATGCTTTAGTCCAGTGTTTCTACACTGCCCTCCACCTCCTCACAAACACACCAGGATCTCAAGGCAAAGTTTGTCTCTTGCCTATGCCTGAAGCAAAGTCAGAGACACTGCCTCTCAAGGAACTGGAGATAAAAGCATAATCGTCGGAAGAGGGATCAGTGAAGCTGCAGCAGTCATCAACAGCTAGACAGGCTGTGCTTACTCCAGACGAGAGAGAGAGAGAGGAGAGAGAGAGAGAGAGAGAGAGAGAGAGAGAGAGAGAGAGAGAGAGAGAGAGAGAGACTGATTGCTGGCCTCTAAGTTCCAACCCTACTACAGTCTATGCTCCTATAGTGATCATCCAGGGTTCCGTTCCTCCAGCTTGGTCACTGCCTTCTGTGGTGAAGCTTCCTTTTCAGAAATAGATTTCCAGCCTGGCAAAATCATCCAGGCTTACAACTCTACAGGCAAGTCTATTAGAGGAGAAAGCATGTCTAAAATTCTAAGGGAAATAAAAAAAAAAAATCTGCAAGCACATATATATGTCATATAATTTCTTACCTAGAAAGTAAATCCTCTATGCATTACAAGATCAACAAGTCAAGGCATGACAAAGTCTCTTTGTCTGAGATGGGGTAGGCTATTTTTACAAAGTTTGTCAAACCCGGGTGGGATTCAGTTCACCAAACACAAGTACTAATAGGTTGTCATGGCAGAAAGCAAAGACTGGGGCATTTGACAGACAAGGTTCCATCAAGATCTTCCACTGATTGCCTCTTTTATTCTGAACACTTTATCTCTCCAAGACCTAGTTCTGACGTTAGTAAAATAGAGGTCATGAACTCCATCCATGAGGTCATTATAGGATTAAAGATGCCACAGTAAGCTCTTGTGACAGGTCCCAAACACAGTCACAGTTACTACATAATTACTAAAACCTTCTTCAGACAGAGACCACATTTCATGAGCAGTTTCCTTGACTAGAAAACTGGAGATACACAGCATTCAATAAATATGGCAGATGGAGACTGTGGTGATGAGAACCAACAGTCAGATAAAACACTGTGTCCCCACAGAATGATTATTTTAATTATATATCAAAATGCAACTTTCCCACATGGTTTTCTTTCTTTTTACTCATGAACTGCATCATGAATTCCAATGGTGCTTATGATTGTATGTGTGTAATTTAAATAAAAATAGTAGCAAAATGAACACAGGAACATGTACCCAGGCCATCTTCGAAACACCACATTACTGCTGTGAAGTCATTCAGATGCTCCTCCCCAGTATAACCTTACAGCCTATGCAAATAGCTTAAATTTTAGGTTTTCTAATTTTATCACTTCTTGCTTTATTTTCAAATGGCTTAACTGAGATGCAGTTCACAGGCCACACACAGAACTGAATGAGGTTGAAGTAAATGATCCAGTGGATTTTAGCATGTGTAACCATCACAAGCAACTTTTAAGAATCACAGCACACCCTTTGGCTGTGATTCTACACCCCTGGTACTCTTCACTCCATCCCTAAGCAATCACCCATCTACTTTCTTCACACATTTTCTGTTCTGAACACTGCATGGAAACAGTCATATAATATACAGACTTGTAACTGGTTTCTTTTATGGACCATGATGTCTTCAGAATTCATTCACACAGTGGCATGTATTTTATTATATTTCCCTTCCATGGTAACATATAACTAACTGTTTATAGTTATCAGATTTTATCTATTGTTCTTCAGTCAATGGGTATTTGGGCCATTTCTACTCTTTCTCAAGAATAACAATCAATGAGCATTTGTGTGCAAAGCTTTGTACATATGTAAGTTTTTATTTCTTTTGCACACAGACTAGCCAAAAAGCAGTATCACCCACTCCTGTGCTAGCTGTTTAATCATGTGAGGGGCTAGACTTAATTATTAGCTTATTGCTCCTGGAAGCCAAAAAGGTTGAAGTATGAAATGCTTTAGGCTGCCAGACCTACTCAGCCAAGCACAGATCATCAATGCCTGTAGAAAATCTTCATCAACCTTTAAATAGTCACACACCAATCGTTCACATATGGGCAGGCAACAGCTCTCAGAATCCCAGGTGCTGAGGATGAAAAGTGAACGTCACAAAAGCGGGCCTTCCCCCATTCCTGGCCATTCCTTCGGATGCCATTGCTAAAGAGGTTCTCTTGTAGACTTGGTTCATTGTGTTCGTGGGCAATTATTTAGCTGAAGAAACCATAAAAATCAAATATAATAATGGACCATGAATAAGAATATATAGAAATGTGTTGATATTTCCATTAGGCATGGTTGATTTTATCATTTCCCTTATGTTCCTAAAAATTATAAGAAATGTACTTACTTCCTACCAAAAGTCTGAATTTCAGGAATATTCTAACATCCAGAGAGAGTTGGGAAGAAGAAACAAGGAGAACAGAAGTGACAGGTTCCCTAGAGCCTCTGAAATGTGACACTTGCACATAATCACCACAACTCTGTGTGTCAGTCACTGGGCCTCTCCCATTCAACCATGCTAAGGGCATTTGCCTCTGATCTTCCTACTGAAGGCCACCATGTTCTTCACGGATGCATGCACACCTCTCCTGTTGGTCATAAACTGATTGATGGACAGAGTAAGGTGACCTGCCAATAAGTACACCGTGTTAGCTGGGGGAGGGGAGGGGGAGAGAGAAGATAGCCGACTGGAAAAGCATCTGAATGTTAATATGGAATATCTGGGTATCTGACTCAGAATATATCATTGATCTGCGGCTTTGGAAAATATGGCTTCAGAATTCCCTGTGGTGATTAGAATGAAAATATGCTGACATCTCTTGGGAACTACATGTTATGATTCCAAGTGAAGCTGCAGTAGTTAAGAAAAAACAGAAAAATAAACTACAAAATAAAATACCTCCTGAAAAATGACCAATTACAAAAGTCTCCTTTTATATTTAAAATATAGAAATGTAACTATAATATATTTATATTTCAAAGAAACTACAATTATAGACAAAAGTGTGTATAATTTCTAGACATTCACATGTAAAGTTTACTGATGGAAAGATTTCTATGATAAAATAAAAACCTGATTGTTTTTTCTACTTATTAATAGTTCTGTCAAGATTTACAACTGTTAGCAAAACAAACACATAAAACAAAACAAACAGGAAGTTAAGTCTGCTCTAGAATAGAAATCCTAGCATTTTATTCATTTTTTATAATCATACTGCTTTAGATGTCAGTGATATGAATGACCGGGGAGTACTGGAGAAAGAAATTACAACAGAGATGTGATATGAGGAGTTTTAAGTTCCCTTGGCCGGAACACAATTTTTCCATTTGCTAACTCTTTTTCACACCAGTGACAGCAAATAGCGAGTATGTAGACACACCAAAGTAAGTAAGGTTTCACTATTAGCACTTTTCAAATCATTCCTCCTTAGGCTGCCACCTTTTGCCAACCTAAAGCTGACTTCAGAACTGTAAGATTCCCCTGCCTACTTCCAAAATTGTAACATTTCCCTCAAAGAAGCGTGAAGCAGATAAGTACAAGGAACTAATAGTGTACGCTTGCTGTTCTGGGGGTGGATGGGAGGAAACTGCATACTGTGAAATGGTTAGGCTAGCTAGGACAAGAGTGACTTACTGTGCTCATCACCGACGTGAGGACACGTACGCTCTGTCTCCCCATAGCTATGCTGGCATTGCTGAAACAACTGTCCATAAATAGCTGCCAACGCAACCCAGATGCTTCTGTCCGTCCCACGTAGCCCTTCACAATTTGTACACTGTCCAGCTTCCCAACAGCTGCCATTATCCTTCGACCACATAGTCAACCAGTGTTATGTGAGCCTTGACACATGAGGAAAGTGGAGGAACCAACCAGAGACTGAGGGCTCGGGCCGTCTGCACAGATGCAGCATCTGATCCAGCAGCGCTTGGACACTCTGCCCAAGGGCACCCAGAGGAACGCCTTCACTGTGCTCTGGACTTGTCACTCACTATCACAATCCCATACCTTTACACACAGTGTTCCCTCTCCGATTTCCCATCACCATTAAGAAATATTTCTTGATTTTTAAGCTACAGAGTCAATTTAACCACCACAGCACAGCACGGGGATTCTTGTCTTTGACCTATGCCTTAGATCCGAGGCTTGGAAACTGTACCCACAGCACTACTGCCCCACACATGCCTTTTCCCTGCCTGAGTCCTCCAGTCCAAGTGAGATGCTTGAGAGTTCATTTTCTTTTTTGAGTAGAGAGGTAGGCACACAAAGCAAACAGGGATCCTCGGCTGAGAAGTTGCCTCCATCAGACAGGCCTATGGTTATGCCTCTGGGGTATTTTTTTTTAACTTTTCATTTATTTATTTAATTATTTCCCTTGGTGTTTGCCTGAAACTGGAACTACAGATAGTTGTGAGCTGCCATGTGGGTGCTGGGAATCGAACCCCAGTCCTCTGAAAGAACAGTGAGTGCTCTTAACCACTGAACAATCTCTCCTGTCTTCGCCTCTGGGGTACTTTTTTGATTGATGATGGATGTGTATGGGTGCAGGCCTCTGTGAATGATACCATACCGGGCCCTGCACTGTATTTTAAAAAAGCAAGCTGGATAAGACATGAGGAGCAAGTCCGGAACCAGTTCCTTGTCTCTACTCAGTGCCCTGCCCTGGCTTCCCTCCAGGATGCACTGGGATGTGGAGATGTAAGCAAATAAACTCTTATATCTAATAAGTTGCTTTTAGTCAGTGTATGACAGCAGCAGAAACCAAATTAGAGCCATTGCCACTTATCCAAAACATTCGAAGAACTAAGAAAACTCAGAAGAAGCCTGTGTCTGTCCACTTTAATTGACAGCTTGGCACAACGTGGAATCACTTGGAAAAGCATCCCAGTGAAGATGGGCAGTGTTGGGTTGGCTTGTGGGGTTGTCTGTAGAGGATTGTCTTAGTTAAGTTCATTGGTGTGAGAAGACCGAGACCACTGTGGGCAGCACTAGGCCCTAGGCAGGGGCTCCTGAACTATTTAGGAATGGAACAATCAAGTTGAGCAAGGCAAATGAGTGCTCATGATTCATTTCTCTCTTCTGATCGTGAATATGATGTGGCGGCTGTTTCAAGACCCTGCTGCTTCCCTCAAAGCGGTGGACTATAACCTGAAATTTTAAGCCGAATGAAACCTTTTCCCCTTAGTTTGCTATTTGTTAGGATATTTTATCACAGTAACCAAAACAAAAACGAGAAATTAGGGCAGCCACTATTAAATGTGGAATCATCCTCAGAACACATACTCAGTTTCACCCGTGGCCCAGCTGTCCACATCCAGACTGATGAAAAAATGTTTCCGCCTTCTTCAAAATTTCACCATGCAGCCAAGAACCTGGCTTTTTGAATGGTGGCCTGTAAAATCTGTATTAACAGTAAAAGTTCTCAGAACCTGCAATGACCAAGATTGAGTTCAAAATGAAGATGATAATGAATCTCGAAGTACTTCAGCCAGAGCTCATGGGACTTCACTGCAGCCTTAGATTTGTTGTTGTTGTTGTTGTTTTTAACATTTATTTATTTATTGGGGGATGAGAAAAGGAAAACACACACACCGTGAGAACTTTAAAGATTTGTTCTCTCTGTGCACCACATGGGACTGAGGATGAAACTGAGATCATCAGAGTCTGAGCAAGCACCTGAACCTGCTCAGCTACCACGCTGGTCCCAGCCTTGGTTATGAACACAAATACTTTGCACTGGGCTGTTGTGACATTCAGCACCAGTGAACACCAATGCATGCTAGTGTACACCAGTGCATACCGCCTAAAGCACTGTTCCTCAGCCTGGATTACTGTATGTTATGCACTACAGGCTTTTGCTCTTGTTATGCATATAAAGCTTTCTGCTCTTATAGGCTATAACAGTTTAATTATGAAAAATAATTAATAGTCCCATATTATCATTTCTCTAGAATCAAAGTAGTATATCTCTTGATTGCATTGTGTTAGATGATTTTTAAAAGTTTGTACTTAAGATGCTAATCTGGGTATCATTAACAAGAACCAGAAAAACTTGTTATATGAGTTTTGATTTAGGATTAGAGCAGAATTTCTGATCATTTCTGAAATGGCCCTAAATATACATCTATTGTTTTGTATTATACACTTCTGTGAAGTGGCATTATCAGGAGTGACAATCATAAAATCAATTACTAGTGAACTCTATAAAATGCTGAAGATACTCTGCATGCCCTGCAGTGCCAAGTACTCAGCTAGGATTTAATTATTTATGTAAAAATAAACAAGCATATCCATCTCATTAGAGAACAAATTTGCTTCCTTTTCAGTAAGCAGTACAATTTTACAATTACTAATGTTTGTTTTGTATATCTGTTTTATATATCTATATGCCCAGTGTCTCATAAAGATTTCTCAGGTGAAAATGAGTACTGAATGAAAAAAAAATATTTAAGTACTTGTCTAGGGTATCTGAAGCAAAATCATCCTAAACCCATAATCTCACTCTCATGATCTCCCTCCTCCCCCACCACCCATCCCCCACCACCACCCACACTGTGATGGTTTTCCTAGAATGCAGTCAATCACAAGTGCTGGTTTTGCCCTGAAATCAAGCAACATTCAGCCTCTAGAAATGTGTCCTAAAGAAATAATCAGCAACGCACACACAATTGTGTTCAAGGTTATTAAATGTAGCATTATTTATTTATACGCACACAAATTGGAAAGTGCCTAAATGTTCAACAACCAGGGATTTGCTACATAAATTATGAATACTTCTATGATAGAATGCCAGGCAGCCACTAAATAAAAACATGTTCATCACAACATAGTAAAGACCATTACCAAAACAAAACAAAAACTGAACAAGCATTACTATACACATTTTGACCCAGATTTCACTGAAGAAAACATGCACATGACTGTTTGTGTAAATACACGAGCACAGTGGAGATATACCAGCTTTAGCTGCATCAAAGCCTGAACAGTGCAATGGTGGCGATGGGGAATTTATTCTAGTCCCCATTCTCTTCCAGGATCCTTTCCCTCATGTTTTAATTAATACTGAGAGAGGAGAGTGACTCTACAGTACGAGTGGAGGAAAAAAATCAACCCAGAAAGAAGCAGGCTTCAGCCCCTGAGCTGCCCTGCTGAGGGCTACAGAAAGTTGCCCACTCCTTCATGACGGGATCTTCCAGAAATCCACACACACCAGGGACCTGGACCTTCAGCAGCTTCTAAGGGGCTTGGCAGACTCAAAGAAGTCATAGGGATTCATGGGGTTTCAAAAATTGGTAGAAACCACACTTGGAAGCCAAAGTCACCTCCTCGCTTAAGAAGAAAGCCTAAATCTGTGTTGTTGTATTTGAAAAGTCGATCAATAGCTTCTAAACTCATGCCCAATGTCTGCTGCTTTCTTGTTTAGCTCGTAGAGAAGCCTGGGTTCAGATTCCCGCCAGGGGCGCTTCTTCCCTGGTGATGTTCTAGAGCATCCTTTAACGGTGGCTGCTGATAGGTCAGATGAGGGGATTTAGGAATGGCAATGCTAGGATGGCAAGTTAACAGCATAAACTCTTCTTCATGGGGTTTTCTAAAGAAGGGTCCTTACCAAGTGTAGGGCAATAAATCCCAACTCATGTCTCAGCTACAGCAAGGGCCTCAGAGAGTGGGCAACATTTCAGAGGTAGAATCAGTGGCAGAATGATGTAATCTTAAAGAAAAGAAGACAAGAGGGGCTGGAAGGCAGGTGAGGGACCAACTCCAATTACAGGAGGCAGTCTGACCTCAGGGCATAACCAGTGGTTGCTTAGCAGACAACCTACGAGAGTCTCCTCCTCCCCAAGACAGGCCTGGGAGTCCTCTTCTTCAGGGACACAAACTCCACTGGAGAATCTCTAAAAGTTCCCAGGTGGTCCACATACCCAATGATAGTGAAGAATTTGGGAGCTGTGGAGATGATTTGGTGGGTAAAGTATTTGCCTTGGAAGCCTGGAAACCTAATTTGGATCCCTAACACATGCAGAAAAGCCTGGTACAATAGAGCGCATGAGTCTTTAATTCCCATGGCCCTACAGAAAATAGGGAGAGAGATAAAATAGGAGAATCCCTGGACACTAAGTGGGATAGGCACACACAGTGCTGAACAAGAGAATCTGAGTCAGACAGGGTGAATGTGCAAACTGACACTGACTGAGGTTGTTCTTTCACACACACACACACACACACACACACACGATTCTTTAAAGAGAACTACCAATTAGAAGAACAGAATAGATCAGAAGAGAAAAGGATCCCGGAAGGAGAGAAAGCAATGGCAGCAGGCTCCAGGAGCCACAAGGCTGAGAAAGGTTTCTGGTGCGATCAGAATGAGGGTTTGCAGCAGCACTTTGCATAGTGCACAGGTGCACCCTGGGATGAGTTCTCCCTAGCAGCGTTTAGCAGACAGAGGGCAAATAAGAAGCAGATGAATCTTTAAATGGGAGCTTCAGGCACTTGCCAAGCAAGGAAGCAAGTCAGTGCAACCTCACTGGGCCGCTGGGAGAATAAAATGGCACATTTAAACACAGCCTACCATCTGGCTCTAATGTCAGCCAGCATTGCCATTGCCACCACTGATGCCATTTATTTCTAGAACCCATGGAATTTATTGCCTCTGGTTCCCCCCCACCTTTTAGGGACCCATGAAAGTCAACATGTCAACAGAGGAACTGTCAGAAGCTTTATGGGCTTAAACCCCTTAAACAGAAGGTGCTTATAGCCTTCATGTATTTCTATACCCCATTTAGAACGTCTGACTACCCAGTGGTTGGGTATTGTAAAAAAGATTAGAGATAACTGGTACTATTTTATGACAGATATGTTAACACAAAATAATTTTTTTAATTGAGTGGAAAACAATGGTTTTCTTCAGAAAATCCATGTTTAGCTGGATTGGTGCAAGATACTTGTGAATTTATCATTTGTTATTGCTGTCCCACTTCATTCAAAAAGGATTTGTGGAAGTTGGAGATGACACAGGAAAAATAGAATTAAGAAGAAAGTACTAGAGTATCTCTCTCACACATATCCACAAAGGGGGGGAGGGAGGGAGAGAGGGAAGAGTGTGAAGGAGGGGCAGGGTGATCAGTGCTGGATGGACGTAAGGAGACACACTGACAAATGCCTTTCTCAAAGTTAGCGTGGCTCTGTGGTGTGGCTGTGAGCCACCTAACAGTGACAATGGAATTGGGAATGAAAAGAGCTGCTGGCCTAGGACTGACAGAGACACCAGTACCTTGAGGCTTTTCTTCCTAAGCTGAGTGACACCATGAATTAGGTCTAAACTATCATCTTTCAGTAAGATGTAATCGTCCGGCTAAATCGTATCCATCTTCAAGAGGTACCCTCGATAAAAAAGACAAGAGACCCAAATGGAAGAATGGTTCTCCAAATTTCAGCACTTTATAAAATAAAATAAATACTTTACAAAAATATTGCCAAACAATTCTTTGCATTCTAATATAGGAAGAATCATTATGAAATATAACCAGGACAAATACACCCACTTTCCATCTAGGGAAGAAACTAAGTTCAGAGTCGTAAACTGTTGGTAACTTCATTAGCTGGTTACTACTGACCTGAGCTGAGACTATAGAATTGATGACAGTACATGAGGTGGGTCCCTGCTGGAGCTCAATACATTATAAGAGGACACGGGAGCTGAGGAAGAGTGTGAAGACAGATGAGGTAGAGTGTAGAAAAGACTCTCTAAATAGCCAATAGATAGTGCTTCTGTGTGAGAAAGGGGCAGGCAGAGACTGGAACAGAGCCATTGCCCAAGGAAGCCAGAGACACTAACAAATGATGTTACAGGAGCAGAGGAGAAGTGATCCACTAGGGCAGGGTGGAAGTGAACCTTCTTGAAGTAGTACATCCTTTTGATGTTTTAGGTTTTAGACCATGGGAATATTTTGCCTATTCAAAAAAAATAAATAAATTCTAGGACATTTCTTTACCATGGTAAGCTGACAGATATGCCTGTTCTGTTCCCAGCAACAGCTGCTGACCTGCACCTTGTGTCTGCATCACATATGTCCACAGAGAATCAAGGCACAGAGGTCACAGAATATGGCTCCAGCTTCGAAAGTGAGACTGGTGCATATGAGGCGGGGGAGCCATTTTCAACGGACGGACATGTAAAGCATAGCTTCATTTCTCAGGAACATCACTGTGGTGGTATGCACCTGCAGTGAGATGTATGCACACCCACAGGAATCAGATACACTTCCCTTCTTGCAGGAGTCCCCTGAGAATTCCTTTTTAAGTCAGACTATGTACCAGAAAGATTTCAAGATTCCCCTTTCCATCCACCAAATGCCAATATGATTCTCCTTCACCTTGGCCCTCAATGATATCCCCCCCTGCTCTTTGGCAGAAGCCTAAGTAGGAACTGCTGTGAGGAACAGATAAGAATAAAAGCTTAACAGTTGTCAACTATTTCCCCATTACAGCATCTACACTCCTCAGTTCATGAATTTAATGAAGCGCTGTAAGACATTTTTGAGAAGCTAGAGGAATCTGACCTTACAAATGTTGGACAGTTGCTAAGATAGTTTGTACCTTAAAACTTTTTAATATTTATTTTTATTTTATGTGAATTGGTGTTTTTGCCTGCAAGTATAACTGTGTAAGGGTGTCAGATCTTGGAATTGCAGACAGTTGTGAGCTGCCATGTGGATGCTGGGAATCAAACTCAGGTCCTCCGGAAGAACAGTCAGTGCTCTTAACCACTGAGCCAGCTCTCCAGCCCACCTTAAATTTTTGGTTAAAAAAAAAAATGAGCTAAAGAAAATTTGAGAAATCTCGAATCTCTGCCAGCCCTCAGCTAAGTTTCCTGCTTTACAACTGCAGAATGTGCTGCTGGATAACAAAACTGTTCTTAAATATGTATGTATATATTCTCTCATTGATTATTCTAACTAATTCTCATAAGAGTCCTGTAAGCTTGGCAAGGAAAATATTATTTTCCCCATTTCCACAGTAAGGAGTCTAAAGCCCACAGCAGTTAAATGATTTTTTTTTTCCCAACCTCATAATTGACAGAACTTGGAGTAGAAATTGGAGCTTGTGGCTGCCAGTTGGGCAATCTCTCCTCTCAACGAGAATATTCACTCTAGATGGCAGCTTGTCTATGCCAAACCCACAGCACTTTGCTTCAATTAAAATCTCTAATATAATAATTATAAATTTGAAACCCAGCCTCACATTTTAAAATCAGTGGGTCAGGTATAATGGCCCTCAACACAGTAGGATTTGAAAACCAGCAAAGCTGGGAGAGTACTTCACACAGACTGGCTGGTTTGATGCTCTCAATAGCAACTCCAGGCAAGCACCATAGTTTCCCCATCTACAGTTGAGTGGGAGCAGAGGAAGGGGTGAGTGACATGTGCTTTAAGGTCACACATGAGCAAGGATGGAGAAACGGAATGGAGAGAGTAACCGGGGAAACCTGGCAGGTGGGATAAAAAAATGAAACAGCCCCTTTAGTTCTGTAAGCAAGAGTAAATCCCATACCCTACAGAAGCTTCTGCTTTGAAGAAAAACTATGTAACATATTTAAGATGGAGGGCCAGCCAGCATTGCCAGGGGTGGCAACAGGGTCTGTAAGCTCAGAATCTAACGCTGAGGAAGGAGAATCACTGAGAGTTCAACTTGGCCTCTACCGAAAGTTCTAGGCCAGCCAGACCAACATAGCGAGGTTCTGTCTCAATCAATCAAGAAATAAAGTAACCTGATTTAAATTCCTCAAGTGGTGAATGTGTAATAAATTACCAGTGTTATAATCTAGTAACCATGTGCCATTATCAATGAGACTGTCCACATGTTTTATTATTTGGATACCAGTGAGGATCTAAGTGTTTTTTTTTCCTACACTTAGTTTACTAAATGTATATCTTGAAAAGCTTAAAGAAGTTAACGCACAAGGGACTAAATATCCCTTTGTTAGAAAGGTTTGTGTAAAAGATGCCAACAGAAGTAGCACAGAGGCTGGGCCATGCTGAAAGACCAATCCAGAGACAGGAGTCCATTTTGTTAAACTGCCTTAGAGGTTGATGGAGAAACTGACCTAGTGTACTCCATGGAGCAGGCTGCAATGGGTACCGTGGAAAACCGGGGATAGGGCTGGCATGCTTCCCTCTAAAATTTCAGCCCACAATTCTGGTTAACTAAATTTAATTTTCAGGGAAAAAAATGCTATCTTGCTGAGAAGCATTATTTTAAATAAAAATTGCTGTAGATAAAAACAGCACTGATTTTTTAATGAAAAAACAGAGGGGTGGCACATGGGAACTAGCAGATGTGTGGTAAAAAACCACCAGAGTGAGAGCCAGTGAGAACCTGAGAAAAGCCTGACAAGCCAGGCAGATGGATCAGCTGGTAAAGTGCTTGACTTGCCAGCATGAGGCCCCCAAATCCAGGTAAGAAAGCCAGGCATGAGAGCACACACACTTGTAATCTTAGTGATGAGAAAGGAAAAAAAAATGCCAACCAGCCTAGACAGCCACACAGAGAGGGTCCTCAATGACGGACCATCTCAAAAGTTCAGCTGCACCTCAGAATCTGAGGAGTGACTAAAGGGAGAAGGACAATATTGAGAGGGACATCACAGAGAGCAAGCATCCATCTAGCTGAACCTCAGTGATGCTAATGCTAT
>PVIH01008075.1:47322-94662 GCA_004025045.1 Sigmodon hispidus
CTGCCCTCCCTGCCCTCCCCTGCCCTCCCCTGCCCTCTCTGCCCTTCCCTGCCCTCCCCTGCCCTTCCTTAGGTTGACAAAGAATACAGGCAGATGCACCCTTTGCAAATCAGCACATGTCCATTAGAAGACAAAAGATCTCCTGTCTCCTTTTTCCAGGGGAACAGAGCCATTCAAAGGTGAGATGTTTTTGGACTAAACAAGTATTTTTAAGCTCTTTTGTTTCATGGAAATGTTCCTGATTTTGACCCAATGGCACACCAGTGCCTTCCACTCTGAAACCCACAGGAGAATCCAAGAGCTGGAAACTATCACATCCATCAGGTTAACTAAAATAAAGAAACATCACTTAGTGGTCCAGAAGGCAGAGAGTTCAGGGGCCACATGACTGCTTCCTATCACCAACATCTTGCACAGTCTCAGCTCTGAGTCAGTTTTCATAGCGTTCAGAAAATGGCACATCTACTCTGAAGCACACATGCTGATTCCATAGTGTCCATAAATGGCTAAAGATAAAAGAAAAATTCATAGCACAGTAAAATAAGAATCATAACAAGATAGACTTTCCACAGAAGCTATTTTGGTGGCATCAACTCCTTACAGAAGGTGACAGAGTGAGCATAACATTGTTCACACTGTTTATGTTCTGTGCCTTAAAGAGAGGGAGAAAAAGTCTACTAGACAGCTAAAATACCACACTAGGACTTTCCCCCATTCTACTTGTACAAACAAACAAACAAACACCACAAAAAATAAAATAAATACATAAATAGTTTGATTCTTTCGTGAAAAAACAAAAGTAGTCATCAAGTCAAAAATCAAAGCAGAGAAGATCTCCCTTTTAAGATTCTTCTTCCCATGATCCCTTTAAAAAGCCTACAGGAGAATTTAAAAGCCACAATGTAAATGATATTATAATGAAGCCAGAGTCTTCTAAGGATGCAGAGCCTTTTATAGTGCACGTGGTATGCCAACTTGGCAAGCTCTGTGGTGCCTCAGTTTCTAACAGAGCAAGAACAGTTTCAAGGGTGCTAAACACAAGGCACATTCTGTCCATTGGGAGACCCAGCTACCAAGCTGAGCTTTCTTGATGAACTCATATCTCGAACTCCTTGTCCACCTTGTCATCTTATTGTTCTCCTTTTAATCAACTTATGAATATAAATTCTTCCTACCTATCCAACCCAGTGTTCCCTATTACATATTCAACAGTAGCTTTACATGGATATCATGCCAGAGAACTAGAAATCTCTATTCATAACACTTTTGTTTAAATAAGCAAGGCAAAAAATTGAAATTCAGATGAAAAGTAGCAACATACATATGATCTGATAAAATCAGACTCAAGAAATCCCAGCACCTGACTCGAGAAATAGAAATACACAGTTGTGGGTAGTCAGGTATCTTCTGGGTTTTCAGATGCTAGAAAATACACTACATCCCAAAATTTAATGGCTTAAAATAATAGTTTTATTATCTTTCATGGATGTGCAGTCTGGAATTATCTGAAAGTGTTTTCCTTGCATGTCTGGTCCTCTCTGAGCAGCCTGGTTGGCGGCTCTCTCCACACAGCCTTTCTCTGTGAGTCTCTCGGGCTTCCTTGCAGTATGGTGTCTCCATGGAGTCACACTTCTTACCGGGCAGCTGGTTTCTCCCAGAGCATAGAATGACAGCACCAGTCTCCGGAAGACTTTGCCACAAAGCTGCTAAAGACTCACTACTGTCATGTTTTAAATGGCTAAGAGGTCACTGACCCAAGCCAAAAGGCACTGGTTTACTGCCCAATGAGAGACTTGAGTGGACAGCCAGTATTAAATGCTGAGAGATAGCCTGGCCTGACCTCCATCACCAAGCCACGACAAAATGAAACCCTGTGGGCCAGATCTGTACGCACGTAAACACCTGCTCCCCAGACGCAAGAAGAAATTAACCTTGTAAGACAGAGGAACTGCTCATCTGTACTAGTTACTTACTTCAAGGTTTTCATTTTGCTACCAGCTTCTAAGGCAGAGGATGTTATCAGGAAAAGCGAAATAAATGATACAGCTTTACTGACAGTAATCAGACTTACAGATTTATTACATGTGTTTAAGAATGCCTTCTGTGGGGGCTGGAGAGATGGCTCAGTGGTTAAGAGCACCGTCTGCTCTTCCAGAGGACCCGGGTTCGATTCCCAGCACCCACATGGCAGCTAACAACTGTCTGTAGTTCCAGCTCCAGGCAAACACCAAGGCAAATAAATAAATAAATAAAGTTTAAAAAAAAAAAAAAAAAAAAAAAAAAAAAAAAAAAGAATGCCTTCTGTGTAAATGTGTAATACCATTAGTATTCTCACGAAGGCACAATAGGTTTAATTTCAAATTCAGATCACTGAAAGATTACATAGCTCATCTCCTCCAGTGGGTCTCCCGGATAAAGAGGGAAGAAGAACACCCAGCACCATAGACAGATATTTTAGAGCATTGCTGATGCAAAGTTGCATTTGAATTCTCATCTTTAGGAGAAGGATAACTGGATGATTTTAAAAGAGCACCAGAAATCAATACTACTAGTACAACAGAATATATCTGCATATAAAACTGCTCATTAAAGCCAGGCAAGGAGGGTGTTGCTCCTGGAAAGGCCACTTTAGCAATTAGACGAAAGTGCATCCCCACCAGCAACTTGTTAATGAATAGCTCTGATGTTCTGGGCCTTGCATGAACACTCAAAGGACAAGGTGGGGACCTTCTGGTTTCCAGTGACTATTAAGTTTATGTGAATCAGCTTTCTTGGAATCTTTTCTTGTCCCCTTCTTGATAACAGCTACAGAGAATAGAGGGTTTTGACCTGGGGTGTCTGGTTTTATAACAATGCATATCAAATCTGCTGGGAGACTTCTTAGTACCCCAACCATCCAAGTCAACTTATTCCTGCCTCACAAGGTCAAAATACTGGGGAGTGAGTCATCAACTCACTTTCCTTTGATCAGAGTGCTGTCTGCTATTGAGTGAGGTCCAGGCAGGAGAAGGAGATTGGATCCTTCTGGCTTCAACAGCATTAGATACACAAGCTCCACCCAGAGCAGAGCAGCTCTGAGATCAGGCTGATGGTGTAGAGAAAAAAAGAGAATAAACAGCACCAGTGTGGAAACTGGGTTAAGAAAATCCCAGGGAATAAATACAGAGCTAATTAGAGTCTTTAAATTAATATGCACAAACTGAAATGAATTTTCAAAGACATTTCTATTTTCTTCTTGCCATAATTTAAGCCTTTTCTGTAGACCAACAAATATGTAATATCAATAGAAGGACTTGGTGACAGAAAATAATGATTATTAAAAAATTCCAAGAAGAAGGCAGAAAAATTGGTTCAGTGGTTAAAACCATATACTGCCTGCTCTTGCAGAGGGTCCAAGAGGATCCATGGTTGTGACCATGTCACAACCACCTATAACTCCAGCTTTAAGGGGTCTGATAACTTCTTCTGGCCTCTTTAGATACTCCATACAGGTGGCAAGCACCTGTACAGACAGGTACACATAAGTAAAAATTAAAGTAAATCTCTTTTACAAATCATAAAATGCTACTAATTGAACTTCTCTAACATATTGGTTGGGCACTATGGAACTATCACTACCCCCATTTCACAACCAAAGAGAACAGACCAGGCTGCCCAGAGCACTGAGAAGCAACAGGCTGGGCTGGGCACAAATGATTCTCTTTTTGCCTACCTGCAAAGTAGAAAATGAGCCCAACTCTTGTGATTAGATAAAGTGGTGTAATTCAGCACCAGCAATCACTGTGTTAGCTGAGTGACATTGGTTCCTGGTCACAAGACCTCTCAGAACAGGCTAAGTTTTAAATAAATGGAAGATACTTTGGTTACAGAGATCAAAAAGAAAACAGGAAGACCAAAATAATGAAGGTCACAATGAAGGAGCCACAGAAGCATCAAAAACATGAGCCTTCCATCCTCATACACAGGAAAGGAATCTTGAAGAACATTTTCTTGCCACAGCCTTGACTACTCTGTGAAAACAAGGAAAACATGGGCTGGGGTAATTCTGAGAGAGTTTCTATAGTCTGTGTTTGTCAGTCAAGCAGACAATACGTATTTTCCTTTTACTTTTTACCTAAATATACATTAGTAAGTGATAGGTGATGAATATATATATGTGTGTATATATATATATATATTCCATATGGCTTGTTAATGTGCTAGTGTGTGTGCATATATGTGCTCTCACCAGTGTGTGCTTGACGCACAAGGAAGACAGAAGTTGATGCTGGCTGTCTTCCTATATTGTTCTCCATCTTAATTTTTGAGACAGAGTCTCTCACTGGGCTCATCATTTTGGCTAAACTGACAAGGCAGCAAGTTCTTAAGATCCAGCTGTTTCCACCTCCCAGAGTTGAGGTGACAGATGCACCATCACTGTACCCAGTCCCCTTAGCCAAGACCTACATATCCTTTTAAGGCCTTGCTAAAAGAGCTCATCTTCCAAGACGCTTCCTGTGGCCCATTCTGCCCACAGTTCTTCCTACTAGATCCTCACTTATCTGGCTTTCTCCTTTGCACTGCATCTGTCCTTGGTGGTAATTCTCCTTAGGGGGAAAATCTTTCCTCGGTGTGTGGCAACAATTTGAAAGAGAACAGGCTGATGGGTAGATCTGGTGTCAAATCTCAGTGCTGCCTATTCTAGGTAGAAGACCTTGAGAGGTGACTCAATCCTTTAAACAGAACTCCCACCTCCATAAAGTGAGCAATAACCAGAGTTACCTTGTATGGCAAGAAGAGGATCCCTGCCTGGCACAGCTAAGTGCTAAATGGTATTAGCTAAGTGTGATAGCTAACACAGAGAACGACAATGAAGAAGGGAGCCTCTCTTCCTTTCTCCTTCCCTTCCTCCCTCCATCCATCCATAGATCCCTCCCCCTCTCTCCCCCTTGCTCCCTCCTCTGTTTTTTATTGTAGACATGATGTGACCAGACACCTCAAGCATCTGATAGCGCCTTTCTCTCCATGATGACCTATTCTTTTATCCTTCTTCTTTTGGTTTTGGTGAGGCAGGAGTTCTCTACAAAAAGATATCCAGTTATAGAAATGGTAGCCATCGCTATTCTGCATTTTCGCTAAAACACTTGCATTATTGTCTTAGAGCTCCCGTACTGAGCAGACTCCATATAGTGTCAAAGCATCTTTTTAAGTCAAGTGGAGACACGCAGAGGCTGTTTCACACCAACGTTTCCAGGTCTTTCACTGTTGGTCTCCTATAGTAAAATAAGAACATACAATCCAGCCTCCTGGATCCTGTCACCAAACTGGGCACACACTTTGGATGTGTTTGGATCCTGCCTTCCATTCCCTGTCTCATTGGCCTCCAGCTGTCCAGCTAGCTGCTTGGTCCTTCCTTAGACACGAGTCATTCCCAGCTTAGCAACTGCTCACAAGGCTGTTCTCAGTGTTGGCTTGTTCAGGGTCACCGACAGAACTCTGCACATCACCTCCTCAGGGAGGACGTCAATCATTTGTCCCAATAACTCTCCAGCACACATTCTGCTTCCTCTGCTGTGCCTCCTCTGTCTAATCTCCCCACACACAGAAGGAAAGCTTCATGAAGGTGGCTTCCTACTCTTCACCCCTGCCACAGCAGCCCCAGGGCTGCGGCTAACACAGGAAGCTCTTAAAAAACATTTTGAGGAAGAAAAACAGCCTATTACTTTCCCTGTTAAAATCCACTGGAAAGGGTTCTAACACAAATTTAAAGAATAAAATGGGATAGGCTGATGGCTGAGCAGCTAATGGTGCTGCCCTCAAGTTTGACAACCTAAACCAATCTCCAGACCCCACAGAGTGGAAACAAAGAAAATATGTCTGCAAGTTGCCTTCTAATCTCCTTGTAACACACACACACACACACACACACACACACACACACACACACACTAAAAAATAAACAATAAAGGAGGCTGAGGATATAGTTCGGTTTTAAGTGTTAGCACAGGCATAAGCAAGGTTGGGTGTTAGATTCAAAGCAGCTCAATAAATTAAGAAGGAAAGAAGAAGAAAGAAAGAAAGAAAGGAAGGAAGGAAGGAAGGAAGGAAGGAAGGAAGACTTATGAGGCCAAAACACTCTTGTATTTAATTCGGACAGAAGGCCAAAGAAGTCACTGGTGTCAATGCAGTTCAGCTGGTAAGATATTTTTAAGTAACAGACAACATTCTCAACCAAATGGCTGCTCATTGGCTCTTCTAAGACAGTTCTACCAGATGTTGCCTCAGGCTAAGTGGAGAGTGAACAGATAGATGCCTAGGTTATCATGGCGGCACCTGTGGGGTAGAGACTGGAGAATCTGGAGTTCTTGGTCAGCCTCCACTACACCCTGAATTAAACATAACATAAGACCCTGTGGGGAAGTGAGAGAAAGAAGAAAGAGAGATGGGGAGAAAAGACGAGATAAAAAGAAAAAAGAACATAGAAGAGAAAGAGGAGAAAGGGGAAGGAAAGAAGGAGGAGGAGAAGAAATGAGGAAAAGGGATGCAAAAGAAGTCCACATCGGTTCTCAGAGTTCTGCACGGAGGACAGAAGTAACATGAGACATGAGAATCCCTCAGCAGCCCCCAATCTGATGCAAGCTACATACTACCAGCTATGAGGTATGCTTGCTAAACATTTGCAGCCTCAATGCAGTCTTGAAGAAAAGGTCCTGTATCTGTAATGTAGGACATTCTACAAGGCAGCTACCAAGGATTCCTTGAATGTTTTAAAAGCTAATGTCAGGAAAAACAAAGAGCCAGAGGATTCTTCTAGATTAAAAAAAGAAAAGTCACTGGATTAGAAGTTAGATCCAGGATTGCAAGAAAGAGAGAGAACCGTAAAATCAAGAAACAGAGTTGGATGCCAATTGACAAAGTTTCCCTGGGTGTCTAGGTAACAAGCATTTGCTCACTGTCCACCAGTTATGGTAGTCACTGTACATTGGTATGTCTATGATGTCTCCCTTGTATGTATATGTCACAGTAAGGTCTCAGGACTTGGCCTCCATAGGCTATCCATAATACTAACTGGAAGACATCAATCTATAAATGCTTGTAAATGAAGTGACCACAGAGACTGTGCTGCACAAGCCTGCATTTCATGGTTTATGTTATAGTTCCCCTTCAGAATAATATTTCATAAAGTTCTTATTTAAAAGCTACCTCAAGCACTACATGATTCATTCCACGACAGGAAGTATGACCCTTGGCTGATCTCACTCTCTAAGGCTGACTAACAGGTACATAGCTAATAAATGGCTGTTATAGCTTTTAAATAACCCTAATGTAGATACAAAATGACTAAGTCCTTGAATTTTTAAGTGGCCCTAAAAACTTCTGTGCTGTGAAGTGTAATAAAGAACTAATGTATTTGCAATTTTACAACTTCCTGTGAAAAACATTTTATGACATTCTTAAAATTAAATTACTCTACACAAATGAAAAAAATTGGACAAGTAGAAATGATAAAGTAAGGCATTCTTCTCATACATAAAAACTTCAACACATGATAGAGTAAATGGGTGTCCTGCCTTGCCTTACTTTAGAATAAGATGGTGTGGATAGTGTTTTCTGAGAGTTTATAAATGCTCTCATGTTCTCTGCTGATGAGCCTCATGACACCACATTGCCTGGCACACCACGCTGGCATCATGATCTATAGCAACTTTCTTGGTTTATCCTCCAACCCTCGTCAAGAACTCTTCCAAATATTTGAACGATGATTGGATTGGTTGCAGTATTGTGAAAGGCATCATGTTATGGCAGTATCATAATTTCTTTTCACTTCTCAACTTCTACTTTCTTTCCATTTTATCTGCAATTCATGATCTCTCTAAAAGCCAAGGGCATCAGCCTCTTTCTGGTCTACCTCCCTGTAGTCACCAAGTAGCACTCCTCTGTGACAGTGCCTCCTTCCCACACCTTCCCACCTTAGTGCTTTGAAAGGCAAGCTTCCTAGGCTCTCCTTAAAGAGACACTCTCACCTAGTTTTGTATTGCCAATATAAAGAGATTCAGCCAACAACAAACAATATAGTAAGTGGCTTTAACCCCAGCAACTGATCAGGTCTTTAGGAATTCCTACTTGAAAGGCTCCCAACAAAGAGGCTGGAGAAAACAAGAGCACATGGTCCTGGCCCAGCATTCCCCCAGCAGAACAATCTGAGAAGGACATTCGGTTTTCTCATTTGTAAAACAAAGCAGTTAAACTAATTTGCCACTTTGATGTATTTGGGGTATTTTGACAACTTATAAGTGGGTTTATAGAACCTTGAAGATTCAGGGATGGGGTCTAGGTCAGTGATAAAGCATGTGCTTAGCATGCTCAAGGAAAACAAAACAATAAAACAATGAAAAGCAAAACAAAGGAAAAACAAAATAATAAAACACTTAAAAGACTAAAACATGACACAAACCACAAGATGCAGCAATTTTTTTAATACTTAACCCACATCAAGAATGACTGTATGAAAAGTTGTACATAGATGTTCTTTTAAAAATTATTAATAATTGACAAAGACAAAAACAGGCCAGTGTCCAGCAGCTGGTGGGAATATAAACAAATATTAAATCCCCATACAGTGAAATAATACTCAGCCATAAAGAGGAAGGGCTGACAAACACTACTATGCAGATGAACCATGTAAATAAGATAAGTGAAAGAAGCCAGTCCATGCCACATATCAGATGACTTCATTCATATCAAGTATCCAAGAATAGGGGAATCTATACAGATAAAAAGTAGACTCATGATGCTGGAGAGATGGTTAAGAATAAGTACTGCTCTCCAGCACCTACTCATAACAACTGGTCAGTTTGGCTCCAAGGGATTCAATGCCTTCTTCTGACTACTCAGACACCTGCACTCACATGCACAAACCCACACACAAAAACATGCACAGACAAATAAATACATAAATAAATGTAAACCTGATATCAGCCATTAGTACACACTTGGGAACACTAATTTGTCACTTTCCTGCAGAGCCAGTGGCCACTTACAGAATGTCTCCTTAACCATGAATATACACATAACTAGAATTAAAATACTTTTTAAAGGTATATTGGTGAATACTTAAGGGTATGTTTAAGGAAGAGAAAGAAATGGAAGGGAAATATAAACAAAAGCTTATCTACTTAAGCAGATAAACAACATATGGTATATTCATACATAATAGCATATAATCTTATCATACAAAGGATATAGGATGTGTACTAGTCAGCTGCCACATCAAATACTATAGAATGAGCAGATTATACAGCAGACTTGATTGCTGTACAGTCTGGAAGACAAGTGCAGATCAAGATTGACAGGGTCAGAGCTTGGTAAGAACTCTCTTCCTATGTCCAAGGTGGTCACCTACTGCCATGTTCTCCTGTGACAGAGAGAGCAAACTCTCTGGTGTCTCTCCCTATACTGATACTGATCGCACCAGACCAGGGTCCCATCTTTATGACCTCCTCAACACCCTATCTCCAAATATAATCACAGAAGTCAATATAGGAATGGCAAATACTATGCAATCCACCACAAGTTATAACCCTCAAACCCTGAGCACAGGATAACTGAGAGAAACACCATGTAGGATACTGGGAGGTCTATTTCCACGGAATGTCTGTATAAAGTGAAAATCCAGAGAAACAGAAGCAGGCTGCTGGGTGCTTAGGGCTGGAGTAGAAAAAAATGACCGCTGCCACTGGGTCTGCAGTTTCAGGGCGTGATGCAAACATTCCCAAACTGATTTGATGGCAGCTGAACATCTTTGTAAAAAGACTAAAGAGCTAGCGAATTGTATCATCCAAGTGGGTAAGTGTCATGTTGCCTAAATAAAACCCTTAAAATACTAAATGGATAGCACATAGACTGCCCGAGGATGGGTACAAAGACCTGTGGAGGAAGCCTGGGGGTTGCTCATTAGCTATGGAGGCTTAAGACGGGCTTTTCTTCTCCCATTCCCCAAACTCAGAATGTGGGAGAGGTCTGCAGTCTCTCGGTTGTCAGGAGACTGAAATGACATGTTATGAAATAATGAAATGTTAGCACAGTGCTCAACATGTCCAATCATAGACAGATTGTCAATACTCAACTAGAAAAGAAGACAGACAGGCTATGGTTTCCTAAAGTGATCCAGCTCCAATGCTGAGACCTTTGGAGCTGGCAAAATGTCTCTGAGGGTAAAGATACCTTCTGCTAGGCCTATCATGAGCTCAGTTCCTAACATTTACATGAGAAAGAAAAGCAACTTCTAAATGTTGACCTGAACTCATATCATTCTGCATGCATACACAAAAACATGCACAACAAATAAATACATAAATAAGTGTAAACCTGATATCAGCTATTAGTACACACTTGGGAACACTAATTTGTCACTTTCCTGCAGAGCCAGGGGCCACTTACAGAATGTTTCCTTAACCATGAATATGGCTATAACTCAAGGAAAGATATGTTAGTAAAACCAAAAACAAACAAAATAGTGCAGCTTTTAGAAACCTGTCTCCAAGGATGACTATAGCAGACTTCCAGGTGGTCAGAATACTCCAGAGGACTGGGCTTGTGCCGAAAGCAAGTCTTCACTATTCACTGACTGATTATCTACCCCATCCCTCATCATGAAGATCTTCATCTGAACCATCATTTGGTAAGTGCTGGTGAGATCAACCAATCTATCTCTGGGTCTCAGGGCATACACAGAAGGAAGAGAAACATTGGACTATCCTACTCCAGGTTTCTGGCCTAAACTAATTCCAGATTTACTTCCCCCTTAACTGCGGATGAGCCATGGAACAGCCAGTTAGACTGCTGGCTAGGTGTTGGAGGCAGGCAAACATAGAAACATACAACATACAAAATGGGACCCATCTCTCCCAACATGTCCGAAACCAACTTCCACTGCAATACCGCTGGCAAGAACTCTGGGTCAAGAGTGAGCCATAAGAGTTCCATTCCCCACTCTGTGGAGCAAGCACACAAACTAACGAGGAACGCAAGGACGAGCCTCCAGAACCAAGGACAGCAGTGCACATACACTAGCAGTCTAGTTTAGGTTCAATTACTATGGTTAACACCACGATCAAAAATAACTTAAGGAAGAGAGATTTATTCCAGGTCACAGTCTATGACTGAGGGAAGTCTGGGAAGGAAGTCAAGCAGTTCTCAAGAGGAGCACTACTTACTGACGCACACTCTGTCTCTTGCTCAGCTAGCTTTTTTAGTCAGCCTAGACCCACCTGCCTATGGATAGTTCCACCCACAATGGACTAGGCCCTTCCACATCAATCATCAGCCAAGACAGTTTCTCACACATATGGATACAAGCCAATCTTATCTGAGGAATTCCTCAACCGAGGTTCCTTCTTCCCAGGTGACTCTAGGCTGTGTCAAGTTCACAATAAAAACTCACCAGGACACCCATACATTGATATTCTCATTAAAAACTAGGAAAATGGCTGAGGTCCTAAGAGTGATGTAGAACCTGCTTCCTCCCAGAAGTGAGCACACTAAGCAAAGTGCCTGCCATGCCTGAGGCTACTCTCTGGAGATACATCACTCTGAGAATGGATCTCCTGGGAGACAGTGAAGAGTTTATCAACTAGGAAGCACACCCCTCTCTCTGTAGCCATGCCTGTCACCATGTGGAGGGGACGCCATCACTGGCGGGCACTGTCCCTTTTGCTGACTGCAGCAGGACACTGCAATCTTCAACTGTTGGGAAACCTTCTGTTGTTGAAATCCCTTCATCCCATGAGCCCCCACCACAGTCCAGCAGCTGACACCAGCCTCACATAACCTGGTATACAAAAAACAGGCAGAAACATTGATCTAGAAAACCCAGCTCTCCCGGAAGGAAGTTTGTGGGAAAGACTGAACTTCCCTGGGCCTTGAGCTGAATTGCGACAGTGAATACTGAGTATGAGTATAAAGGGCAGAACACAGCTTGAACCAACTGCAGAACATTCTGGAAAAATGGTGTGAGTGCACTGTCATTGATGAATTCTTTTTAGAAGTCTTAGAGAACACAGGATTCAGTCAGTGCACTCTCAGGACATTCATTTAAAGATAACATAGACTAATAAAGTAGCGTAAAGCACACACAGAATGGAAAGTTCCTTATCTTCATGTTTTACACACACACACACACACACACACACACACTCTCTCTCAAATGCACCACTGTTTCCTAGGGGTCATCTCCTGTTGTAAATTGCTAAACCAGACTATAATAAAAATGTAATAGTCACGTATTCAAAGAATGAATGAAGTGGCCAGTTTGACTTCACTCACTTTGTTTTTTAAACTCTACTTCCTGAAACAGCTTTGGGGAGAAGGCATTTTCCATATATTTTTAAAGAAATGTTTTCAGAAACAGAAATAAACTTACTCTGAGAACTAATTGCATTCATCAAATACTTATATCTATTAAAAAAAGACTTCTAGGCACAGTAATACAAATATGTGTAATATGGGACCCTAAATTAACTAATAGTCCAGTAAAACTGTAAAAAGAAAGAAAGAAAAAGATGAATGAATGAATGAATGAGTGACTGAATGAATGCAGGAAAATGGGCAGGCAAGATAGCTTGCCTTCAAACCTGCTGATGTGAGTTTCAATGCCTGAGACCCAAAAAGCAAAAGAAAAGAATTGGCTCTCACAAATTGTCCTCTGACCACACAGCATGCATATGTGCGCATGCACAAATAAATTGTAAATCCTTATTGTGTTTGAATAAGAAATACCCTTCATGGGCTCATCTATTCAGACACTTGATTCCCAGTTGCTGACACTGTTTGGAAAGGTTACACGACCTTTAAGAGGTAGAGCCTTCCTGAAGGAAGTCCATCACTAGGGGGCTAGTTCTCCACATACTAACACTTCATAAGCTACTGGCTTTAGCAACTGAAACCCGTGTAACCTTGACATCTTCATCTGCACAAATGAGAACTCTGGGCAAAGCAGGCCATCTGCCTAGCCCAAACCGAATCCACCCCAATAAAAACATGTGATTCTAACTGCCATCTAAGTCCAGGTTGTACCTGCCTTTCCTATTGCAGGCTGTCATGGCTACAGTCACAGACGCCTTAGCCAATGTAAGTGAGCCAATGTATGACGCTGTGTCAACATGTGAATGATATTTTTATTGCATAGCTACAAGAGCCTGGGCACACAGTGCTAAGAAGAAAAAATTACTACAGGTGCTCAGTCCTTTAAAGGCAAATTCACCAATTCACATAAGCTGGTGGGATAAATTTGAGAGCCCCCCAATTAATAAATGATTAACTTATGTGTTTTTGAGAAAATGATAAAATTAATGCTTGTTTTTAATATAAATAAGCCAATTTCAAAAACTGTACATTAAAACCTTGCAAGGGGCTGGAGAGATAGCTCAGCAGTTAAGAACCCTGGCTGTTCTTCCAGACAACCCGGGTTCAATTCCCAGCACTCATATGGCTGCTCACAACTGTTTGTAACTCCAGTTCCAGAGGATCTGGCTCCCTCACAGAGACATACATGCAGGCAAAACATCAAAGCACATAAAAATAAATAAATTAATAATCTGTCAAATACCAAAAGCCTAATTATTCTCAATTAAATTATGCTGGTAATGTAAATAACAACACTAGTTGACATCTATACAAATGCCAATTCTTTAGTGTCTCTTGTTTCTTTTTAGGAGATATATGAATGACACATGACTATCTACAAATGACAACAAATACAAATTCAGATACCATATCACTTATACCACATAATATTTACTCTCTAACTGTCCACTAGTAATTTTATCCAGATTTTAAAAAAAGTTTGTGAATTCTGTCTTTTCTAAACTCTCCCAAGCTTCCCCTGCCCCTTCCCCCCCTCCCCTAGTTCTTGTTCATTAATCCCAGTCACCACACCCCAGCACTAATACACATCAGATATTTTCTGACAGGACTACAGACTTCTGAAGTCCAGCTACAAGTACAGGGAGCTGAGAGGAAAAGAGGCAAAGGGCAGTCAAAGTCAACCAATAAAGAGTATAATCCAGATGTGGGCTGTGTTCTACCTGGAAGATTTGCTCACTGAGGAATGAAGATGATAAGCAAACCATCAAAGAAATGGAAAGCACACAAGGTCTTCAGAGGCAGGTAGGAATGAATGGCCTCAGCCACTCCAAATCATAGACAAGAAAGAGGGATGAAGTATCTAGACTCGGGAGCTGAGGTAAAGATCTCCTCGCCTCTCCAGTACTCATTTTCCTCAGCTACACAGTGGAGTGCAGTGCATACCAGCCGAAGCAGCTCTTAGACTGCCATGCAATACCATGAAGGTGTCTGCCACACCGCTCTAGTGGTACTGCGCTATCAGTGGGGTGGGTAGTGAAGAGGAGTGAGCACTGGGTAGCAATGCAGAGTAGAGTGTCTATGCATGACAGCCATGCACTGCACTTTTCAGAAAACTAGAAGGATCTGGAAAGTTCTTACCACAAGGAAATGATCAGCATTGAAGGGACAAAACTTTACCTGGTTTAAACATTATACAATGTCTACATGCGCTAACATTATATAGGATCCTGTTGGTGTGTTTTCTTACCATCAGTTTAAAAATAAAGAGATAGTTGAGTGGCTAAGAGACTGTACTCCTCTTGTGGAGACCAGCTTAAATTCCCGGTGCCAGCAGGCTCACAACTACCTATAACTCTAGTTCTATGAGAGTCTAACAACTCTGGACCCCAAGGACACCTGTCTCGCCTGTCTTTCTGCACACATACCCCATATATATATGTATATATATATGTTATACTAAACATATATATGTTATACTAAAACTGAAAGCATAAAAATGTTTAATTATAATTTTAGTTAAAATTTTAATTTAAGGTATAGCATTATTGTTAAATAATAAATTGTTAAATTAAGGAGATATGGTATTAAAGTGCATGCCATCTAGTAATTTCTTAACAAGCAATCTCTTTTAGAATACCCTGAGACCAATCTCCCTTAGCTACCGTTTCCATGTTCCTACACATGAATTCAATTCTAAAACATGCCGTAGCCACTGGAAGCAAAGTGATGCCAAAATCAAGCAGAACATTTTTACCCTTGGAGTTTTCAGTCTACCAAGCAGAGGTAAGCAGTAAAACACTCAAAGCTAAGTACACGGTATTGGGTATTGAATGTGTCATGTCCCTAGGAGACCATCTAACACAGATAAGGAAGACTCTCTAGAAGTGAGAAACCATACAGACATTTGCAGAAGAGCACTCTGGGAAAGAAGCAGCCTGGAGGGTCTGAGGAATGTGGGTAGTGTGTGCTGTTGAATAGGGGGGATGGGTGGGCCCTAATAAGATGAGGAAGCTAACTGCTCAGGAATTCAGCACTAAGGTCCTGTGTGGTGGCCCATCTGGTAAAAGTGCATGCACTGGGTGAATAAAAGGAACCCCTGAGAGATTTTATGCAGTTGTATCAATTGTATGATCCAACTTAAGCTTACTTATTAGAAACACTCTAGACTCTGTTGAGAGTAGAATACACTTGGCATTAAAGAAGGAGATGGGCAGGCTGGAAGTCCAGGGCCAATAACTCAGGACAGAAGGCAGTGACTGATTGGCAGCAGCAGAAACAGTTGCAGCCTGAGTCGGTTTTTCAAAGGAATATGGTACCACCAGGATTTTGTGATAGATCTAATGATGAGAACACAAAACAGATATAGCCAAAGATAGCTCCCAAGGCTTTGGCATTGAGGAACTTTGAAGAAAAGAAGCTGTTTGCTTGAGTGAGCCAGACAGCAGGGTGAGGCCTTATCTTGGCTCTCACAGCTTCCTGTCCCTGACAGTCAGCACCAAAGGTCCTGCCCATTACTGCTGTGACCAACTGCCTTTGCTCTCTTAAGGACCATGTCCTGCACACTCCTTCCTCCCAGAAACCTTCCTGCAGGGCAAATGGAGCATTCTAACCACCCTTGCAGTACCCACCATTCTCTGTTGCGGCCCTTTAGCTCTATGGAACTATTTCTTTTCTCAAAATTCTCTCGATGATAAGATCGATTGAAGGTGATACCTCCTTCCATAGTTTGTCTTTATTTTCTGTTTCTTCCTTTTCTTCCTCTTCTCTTAAGTATTCTATCCTTTGAACTCTCTGTCTGCCTCTAGGCTCCACCTCCAGGACTCCACACTGAGGCTCTCTGCTGCCTCCAACACCCAGTTCAGTGACTACATGAAAGTTACGGTCAGTGTGTCAGCCAACATGCTTCTGCATTTCATTGTCACCTGCGTCCTGAGCTCCAGCTCTACAGCCACAACCACAAGCTGCAGCTCCGTGGTCCTCCTGGCAAATGCACCAAGACTAAGCTATGTGCTCTGTCTTCACTGTTCCTCCACAGCAGCCTGCTTTATTCAAATGACCCTCACAGGAAGGGTATGATAGCTATGCATGGAAACCAGTCAGGAGGTTCCTCAAAAACTCTAAAAATAGAATTACCATCTGACTCCACAATACCCAACTCCAGAGAATATATATGCCCTTCAGAAACCATGTCCACCACCCTCTTCTGCCCTAGCCTCTCCTAAGGTCCAGGCAAAAGCATGCTTTCCCAGGGTCTCCATGCCCTTGTCCTACAGTTTTTTCTGGTTGTTCACCCCTTCAGGTCCTCATTTCCCTCCTATGCTACCCACAGCTCAAAGGCCAGCTGAAAAAGCCCACCTTTCCCAGGAAGCCGTCCACACTCACCCCAAGTCTGCTGTGCGGCTTTTCTCCCTGCAAAGCCCAGAAGCCACTGTCCTTATCCCTGGACGACCCATGACATTGATCCGAAAGCCAAGGCCCAAGACCAGAGTGTCAGCAACATTTTGTGAAATGCAAGTTTTTGGTCCCTAAGCTAAATGTACTGATGACTTCAGAAGCTCTCCAGGTGAGACTAACCCACGCTTACCTTAGAAAGCCTTGCCTTACAAGCTTTATCTTGTTAGACACACAATGTGCAGGATGCCAACTGCACTATCTATGACATAGCTGTTCTTTGGAAAACCGGTTATGCAAATGCTGTTTCCAGCAATTTCATCACAATAAACACCAAGTGAATTTTATCTTGAAGCATTTGTTTTTTAAAAACAAAGCAAAAAGCCATTATACTAAAAAACAAAAGCATTTTTGTCTTTACCAGGAGTCAATAAAAATAAATTAACATTTCTTTAATCAAAAGATCATTTAAGTAAGTATTAAGTAAATAAATAATTTTTATTAGTCATAAATAATTTACTACTATTTAAGCCAGAAAAGATTCTTCTTTTATGCTTCTTTTATGGTCTAACTTTAGATATTAGCTGTGAAGTTTTAAGGCAGTGTTTAAATAACGAATATAAAAGGCAGCTAAATTAAACACTGTCTCTAAAAAGAAGGCTAGACCTTAAGTTTAGATGGGTAGCAGCACCAAGCCAGGCTGGACTGAACCATGCTCCCAGAGAGTCTATTAAAGATGAGGTCCACATTTACTTAGTGTAGCCATGTCACAGTTTGGATCTTGAGTATTTCTTCAAAGCTTGGGAGGTGGTAGAGTCTTTAAAAGGCGTGACCTGGTGAGGGACCAATTGGGACTGTGCCTTTCATGGGACCCCAGCCACTTCCTCCTCTTCCAGCCCTAATCAATCAGGTGAGGGAATTTGTCCTCTGGTGTACTCAGCCAGGATGTGCCATCTCACCACCTACTCCAAAGTAGCAAAGGCCAGCAAATCAAAGGCAGAAATCTGCAGCCCTGGTAGTGAAGGCAAACCTTAGCTCTTTAAACCTTAGTTATTCAGGTATTTGTTACACTAGCAGCAAGCTGACAACAACTCCATTCTGTTCATTCTGCCTCTTTCGACTACTGCATGTAGAAAAAATTCAGTCCAAAAAGCCCTAGTAAATACATTATCTCAAGAGGAGGAAGGTTGATCAGCACTGGAAATGTGTTGGAGTTAGTATTTCTTGTGTTTCCTGTTCCTCTCTCCTACTACAGGCAGAACACAGCAGTAATTACTGTGCTGAGTCTCCACAACATTTTCTAAACCTTAACTTGTGCTACTTCACTGTCAAATGCTCAGGGTTCCATACAAGGACTTCTTCTCTTAATATAGTTGTTTTCTTTAATGAATAGAGAGATGAAATAGGAGTGCGAAAAAGTAAACAAAAATCTTTTCAAATGGAGAATGATATACTTCTGATACTATTGGTTTTTTATAGTACCTGCTATTTTCACATATAAATTTTTAAAATCCTAATATATCAAAGGGTTTGTAGGCTAGTATTACGACTTATTTCCACCTCTAAGGGAATTGGTGCTGTATTGCTTTACCATGTATTTCATTCATTCAATCCACACAACCATGAGAAGAGTGAAATCATTATTCCCTAGACCCACAGGGTAGAAGGACAGAATTGACTCCCATGAGTTATCCTCTGACCTCCCAACCCACTCCCTCTAAGTAATTATTTTTTAATAAAGTATATCTTTTAGAATATGCTTTCCCAGAATTCTCAAGTACTATGAAAGAAAAAAAAAAAAGATGGCCTCCTTGAGATGAGAAAAAAAGATTAAGGTACAACTAGAAACTTAAAAAAAAGAAAGAAAGAAAGAAAAGAAAAGAAAACCTAAAAATACACCACCCAGGGGGCGAGCATGCAGTGCATGGGGACCAACTCTGAGGGTGGCTTGTCAACAGTGAGAAAGTCAACCCAGGGAGAGCTAAACCAAGAACATTAAGGGCAAAGGGACAAAATCCAAGCCTTAGGGAACACAATGGGCTGATTTCTAGACAAAACAGCTAGGAGGAAATTATATCTGCATTCAGCAACTGCAACAACAGAAGTAATTTAAATTTTGCTTTTGAAATCCATATAGTTAACTTAATGGAAAACCAAGTTAACGCCAATGGACTGTCGCAAAGGACCGACCCAAGCTCGCTCTTTCTGTGGGTGACAACACAAACCTATGTGTCACCTAAAAGTTCAGAGAGGTATATAATGACTGCACTCTCCAAGCACTACCCAGGAAAATGTCAAGATCAAATATTAAGCTGTACATGAGTTGATAACCCATGACACATATATAAAACATTACCACAAAACAAAATCAGTCACGAGATGAATTCGAGCTAAGTGAGAAAAAACAAAACCCTCCAAGAACTAAGGTAATCGGAGCAGGAGATGAAGAACTCTGCATAATAATCAAAAGGCAAAAAGTACCTTGAAAAACAGTACATGTGTTCTGTTCATTACCCTCATGTTTCTGATTTTGCGTGCTTGGAGTTTGGTGGGCGTGGCAGTTTGAGTGTGATTGACCCGTAATCTCACAGGGAGTGGCACTATTAGGAGGTGTGGCTTTGTTGGAGTAGGTCTGGCCTTGCTGGAGGACGTGCCTCACTGTGGTGGGCTTTCAGGTATCCTATTCTCGGGAGACAGCCCAGTGTTGGGTTGACTTCATGTCACCTCAGCTAGTCCTCCAGTACCAAATAGGATCCCGCCATGATGACAAAGGACTGAACCTCTGAAGTTGTAAACTGCCACCTTAATTAAATGTTTTCCTTTATAAGAGTTGCCTTGGTAATAGTGTCTCTTCACAGCAATAAAAATCCTAAGACAAGTAGGGGAACACTGCTAGGAATCGAACCCAGGACCTCACACATTCAAGGCAAGTACTCTGCTACTGAGCTATGCTCCAGTCCAATATCTACAATTTAATTTAAAGCTACATATTTTGAAAGGGACCAGATAACGTTAAACTGATAGCAGGCAAAATAACAAGGTTCTGAAATGTCCAGGAAAAGCATGAGACTGGCAAGAAATGAAGTCTTTCTCAGTTGAGCAGTATGGGGAGCACATTCAGGTTGGCATATAGATTCAAATTGGATTTGTTAAAGCAGTTGTGTAAGAAAAAAGAAGAAATTCATATTTGTTATGTAGTCACCTTGACCTCTTCGTCCTCTTTCCTCATCATCCAAACACTGGGGTTACAGGTGTTCACCCCCAAGCTGGGGACACCCTTACCTGATTATCCCTCCAGATGAAATTTAAAGTCCTTTTGCTGGATTCTAAATGAGTTCCCACCTGCTGCTCTCTTGGCATCCCTACGGTATTGGGAACAACACACACGGTGCATCACTGTGCTTTCTGTCCTGGAACATGTCATATCTGTGTGTATTCAGCCCTTCCTTATATCTCATAACAAATCCTAATTATTTTCTTCATGTAGGATCTGATGATTTTTACTAAAATTTCTGTTATTCAAGATTCCACTTCAAAAAAAAAAGTTAAAAAAAGAATACTATTGATTTGAAGATATTTATTTTGTATCCAGTATATATCTAAATATACTAAATATATTATATTATATTATATTATATTATATTATATTATATATATTATATTATACTAAATATATCTAAATTATTATTGGTGGAAATGTTTTCATTTATTCATAATATTGTTCTGGTTTACTTCATATTGACTCTTATTTCTGCTACATATGCTCTTCTTTTGATGGTTAAGTTCATATTAATAATTGGTCCTTATCTTATGATGCCCTGGTATTATTCTTTAACATGACCATGTATTAAGTTTTTTGTTTGTTTGCAACTGCATGTAATAGGAAGCACAATGAAGAGCATGTAAATAGTGTGAACACTGTAGTATAAAATAGGATGCTGTGGTTGGATCACTTCTGAGTCCATTGGATTACCCTGTCAACAGCTGAGGAACCTGCTTTGGTTTATCTGGATGTTCCCAAGGTCCAAATGAAGGTTTAACGCCCCCACTCCAGGAAGCATAATTATGGACTGGGGGAATATTTGAGAGGTAGGTGTATAGGAGGTCTTTTGATCCCTGGTCCTTTAAGGGAGGAAGACCCCAATCTTTCAGCCACGCTTTGTTCCCTGACTCATGCAGTAAAGAGTTTACTGCTGTGTGCTCTTGCTATGACATGGCCCTTCAGCAGAGTTCCAAAGCAATGGACCAACCAACCTTGTACTCAAACCTCCCAAACTGTGAACCAAAAGTCGTATCTTTAGAAATCTAGAGCTTTGGCTATTTCATCATAGTAAGGTAAAGCCGACCAACATGGCACCTGCATTGGTTTTTCTGTGATTCATTTGGCTTACCAGTGCTGATCAACAGACAGCTGCAAAAGATTGGAGCAAAGTATCTGTTTTTCTAGAAGACCCACGTCCAACCAGGGAATGTCTCTTTTCAGAAGTCCACATATGAAAATGAGGGAAACTTTCTCAAGAGCATCTCCTGAGGCTCCTCCAGTTCTCTGATTAAACATCTTGCATCATGGAAGCACAAGGCAGCAGATCTCTGAAAGTTTGAGGTCAGCCTGGTCTACAGAGTAAGTTTCAGGACAACCAAAGCCATACACAGAAACCTTGTCTCAAAAACAAAACAAAACAGAAAATCTAGATAGATAGATAGAGATAGATAGATGATAGGTGATTGATAGATAGACAAACAGGTGATAGACGGGTGGATGGATGGATGGATAGATGGATAGATAAACAGCTTGTGTCCCATGACTTGCTGTCTGTTTGGTTTTGTCACTAACCTAGACATATCTGGGAATCTCCAGTGAGGAATTACCTCTATCAGATGTAAACAATCTGTGGTACATTTTCTTGATTGGTGATTGATGTGGGTGGGTCCAGCTCACTGTGAACAGTTCAGTCCCTGGGCAGGAGTCCTGGGTTATATAACAAAGCATGTTGGGCAAGCCTTGGGGAACAAGCCAGTAAGCATTGCTCCTTCATGGTTTCACCTTCAGTTATTGACTCCAAGTTTCTGCCTTGGCTTTCTTCATTAATGGACTGTTAGCTAGGGTCGAAAACCCCTCCCTCCCCAGGTTCTGTTCACAGTGTTTATCACTGCAATAGAAACTAAGACACATGTTTACAACCCTCATCAAGAGAATAATTAAATCACTATGACTGACATGATTTCCTCTACTTTCTCCCTACTGAGAGAGGAATCCCTCCAGCCCCAGCATATTGGAAGGATAAACTGCAAAAGGAAATTCTCAGCTCAGCTATCAAGTAAAGGGATGCGGGACTAACGAGATGGTCCAGCAGATTGTTGCGAAGCCTAACAACCTGAGATCCATGACCGAGCTTCAGGTACATAGAAAGAACCAGTCCCTCAAGTTGTCCTCTGACTCCATGCTACACACACGAATACACTAAACAAACAGATCTTTTTAAAAATGGGGGTGATGAGGTAACTGTGAACCAGCCCAGTCTGGTGAATCCTCCTGACTTTCCCTTGCCTGTGCAGAGCCCACCTTCCAGGCTTAGTCAAGCTCACACATCCTGTAGGGTGGCTGAGGCTGATCAATTTAGCTCTCACCCCTCATCAAAGAAGCTTCTTTGTGGAACAGATGGAGACCTGCAGAGATTTATAACTGGCAAAAAGCAAAGTATAAGAGACTGTATATGCACAAGGCTCTGGGACTGTCACAGAAGAGAGGTCGGGGTGACTGCTAGAGCCAAGGGAGCTGGACTTGCTACTGGTGTCCTCTAGGCATGGCAAGGGCAGCGCTCCCATGGCATCTCAACAATATGGTTGCCTGTAAGACCAGTATCATAACAGCTGACATACCAATGTGAAGAACAGTAACTCCATAGGTCTCACTCCTACATAAAAAGCTGCAGGTGGCTAATAGCTACTGAAAGTGGGAGAGCCCATTCCTCAAGGGACAACCTTCTACATGGGTTTCTAATCCCAAGCAATCAGCTCAGGACATACATAACATATGAGCAATGCTTGAGCACATATGTATGTACCTACATGTAAAAATAATAAAGAAGAGACCATAAAATTTGGAGGAAAGACAAAAGTTTGATGTAGTATCCATGAACAAAGTTCTTAAAAAAATATTTTTAAAAAGAGCAATACTCACATTGAGTGCATTGAACATTCATTACATACTTGTATTATACAAACATTGTCCTGTGCACAGGTTTTTAATTCCTGCAGTAGCTTTATAGCTACAAATATTACTAAGTTTATCACACAGGGAAAAAAAAAAACAAGAAATATTTAAAAACCAGTTGCTGGCTATAAAGCCAGTAAGCTATAATGCCCACATGAGATCCAGAGAGACGACCCACTGGGATGGATCTCTAAACCTACATACAACCTAGGCCTCTTCAAAGAAATGAGATCAGCTACAAGTTCATAAAAAAGCCCAAATGATCTCATGGCCACTGCTCTTACAGGTGACTCTGTGGAATTGCAAGAAAAAAATGTCTATCTGAATTCACTGGCAAGCTGTTATCTGGAAAACCCAGCTGATGCCATTGCGACTGTTAGTCATTTACACTCCTGGGAACAGGAATGAGCCACTTCTGACAAATATGCAATGAAAGTCTGTATTGATCTCAACCTCTCTATCTTGATTCTTACCTGATCCCTCGCTGTACTCACCAGGTTGGCATCACTTAGAGAGGTTGGCAGTAATCTCAATCTCCTAAAATAGTGAAATAAGTGTAGCTACACCCACACCTGTTCCCATATTGCTGCCCCAAAGTATATTAAAGCTTAGATTCTATTAATCCCATGTTTATAGTGAAGTCTCTATTTATTAATACCTGAGGACATAAAAGCGATTTAATACATTCGATTTCAAAGATTCTATCCAAGGAAGCAATAGTCTACTACAGTCACAGTTGATTGCTATGAAACACAGACCTCTCTCTACATTTTAACAGAGAGAAGCTAAACAAGAGGGACTTGTCTGGTGGAAACCATGAAAGCCCTGATAGATTTAAACAGTAAGTAGTATTCTGAATACCTGTTACAAAAGCCTCTACCACCCAGCTTTGTCCAGAAAAGGCCCAGCCTTCTCCTCCGACAGAGAGACCACAGAAACTTATATGCTCTCACTGATGCCTACCAAAGTCTAGAAGCTAAAAATGAAGTAAATACACATATTTCATCATAGGCAGAGGAAAGAGACTCTTACATCTGCCCCTGAAACCTGCTTCACAACTAAAAACTGAGACTGTCACTACTAAGCTCTGACAACTCTGTGCACTCAGACACCAGAGCCAAGAACACAGCAGCCTCATTCACACCTGTCTCCCCTAGCAGTCAGCAGCGGACAGCAAGCCAATGCTCCTTGGGAATCTGCGTTCTAACCCCGGCTTGTATCTAAAACTACTGAACCATCTCCTTCCACACCAGTTCTATCTTTGAAATCCATGTGAAGGCCTGCATTAGAGAAACACCAGCTATCCCTTTCCTAGGCTTCTAAGAAGCATGCGTTAGAGCAGTGGTTCTCAACCTGGGGGTCAAATGACCCTTTCACAGGGGTCATAACACAGATATTTACATTATGATAACAGTAGTAACATTACAGTTGTAAAGTAGTAACAAAAAATAATTCCGTGGGTGGGATCACCACAACATGAGGAACTGAGAGTTGTAGCACTAGGAAGGTTGAGAACCATCACCTTAGAAGGTTACACATGACTCCCTTTCGCTAAACTCTGGGTGCCTACAGTATGCTCTGAGGACAAACACAAAGGACAAACATAAAAATAATTTGTGGTTAGCTAATTGACCATCTACTATCTACACCCTGAGAGGGCACAGGGTCATCCTTTTGTTCTTTCTGCATCCTGGGAAAGCTGATTCTCAGACAAGGCCCTGGAGAATCCAATGAACATAATTTCTTCACTCACAGTATCTTGTCCCACAAAACTGTGTACCCATTGCCCTTATGAAGCCCACACTGAGGTTTATGGTATGGTGTGTTAATGAGCTACCATGATATCTGAAGAAGTAATGGAAATAGCATGTGGGCCAATTCACCACCTAAAGAAACCTTTCTGTTTCTTCTCCTTGCAAAGCCTAGGAAGTCTCTATAGTGCCAAGAATGATGATGCCAAATGCTGACTGTGACAAGAATTCCATTACTCAGGAATTCTCCACACCATGTCAAGGTCTGGCTTTAGGAGATCACAATCTTTCCCATTAAAGGTTAAATGCATGTAACATTTTATAACAGTGCCCTCCACTTGGTACATAATAGGACAAAAAAAATTCATTTGGGATTATGCGTGAAGTTCCCCACAGTTAACTGCATACTGAGTAAATGGTGGGACACACTGATGTCAACACACACTAACCCTGACCTTTGACATGACATTATTAAAGGCACTAATGGCTATGCAAGTCAAATAATTCTAAAATGAGGGAATCAAGTGACACAAAGTATAAACAGAACAAGACCAAAAGAAGAGTCTATCATTATCCAGGGGATCAGACTGAGGATCAGCAGCAGCTGAGATGTTAATAGGAGAGTGTCTAAGTGACAGAGCATATGTGTTGATCAGGGTGAAGCTAGTGTATGTGTCATTGACGACATCCCAGCTGCTTCCTTGTCAAGGTCACTGTTCTGGCTCAAACTCAAACTCATTTCAACTTCAAAAGTGTAGCTCCAAATTAAAATCCAAGAGTCCCAAATCTCTCCTAAACCAAGAACACACTCTTCTGGAATGCACACCATAGTTCTGCCACTAAAAAAGATATCTCCACTATGTAATTTGGAAGTGGGGTATAGCAGTAACACAAACGTTTCATTTTCTGTTTCAATTTAGTAGGCTTTAAAAATTATCCCAACCCAGGTTCAAAACCGAGGTCTATCATTTTGGAAACATCTGTTTCTACACTTGTAAATTAGAACAGTACATTACTACAAAATGTGCCTGCAATAAAACAACTCTGTGGTTATTACAATGGTTAGTCCAGTGCTTGTCAAACAGCAAATGGTATAAAATATCTGCACCTTTTATAACATGTGGAATATTATAAAAATAAAGATGAGCAATGAATAACAAAGCTGTTGCTAAGTTACTACTATTGCAGTAAGTATTACTATTATTATCTTTACCATATAAATTACTACAGATCCCTTTGAGTACAGTCATGTGTTCCTATGTTTTAAGAGCTGCAAAGCTGAGGACCAGCTCTAAGAGATTGACTGCCTATCCTAACTGAGGTGTGAGCCCCTTGATTAAACCACCTACCTGCAGGCCCTCCATCAGTACCCAGCACAGACAGCCTGAAGGTCTCCGTTAGTTGGATGAGCCTTCTGCCATCTAACTACCTTAAAGGAAGGGCCAAGGTCTCCCCGCCTCCGCAGTGTCTCCATGGCAGCACCATGGCTTTTGGCACCCAGTTGCTAACCAGCTCTGCCCTGGCTGTTAAACACCTTGACCCTCCTCTCCCTCATTTCTCAGGGGTTCTAGATCACAGTGGCTGCACAGTCCCCAGCAGCTTCCTGGGACTACCAGAGCTACCACCCACTTCTTGTGATTGCTGCTCCTTCCCATCTTCCGGTGTCATCCACAGGGCTTCTGCTCTTACAGTACTGGCAATTCCCTTCGCTCCAGTGAAAGGATTGCTTTAAACATCTGGTCTTCCTGGAATCTCTGTGTCAGTGAGACAAAGAGACATTCAAATGTCATTGAACTTCATGGACAGTAGCAAGTGATAGATCTAATTCTCTTAAGTTAAATAAATTCTAAAATATTAAGTGCCATTTGTGACAGAGCTGGCAGAAGGTGAGGGATTCCCAACAGAAGGACACACCATTCCCCTGTGGATGAACTGTGTCTCTTGTGTCCCTGACTACCTTATCAGCCCTCATTATGCCTACCGTTTAGGAGGTGTAAGAGGCCTAAGTCTCCTAGACAGACAGCAGAAACTGGTTATCACAGTTTGCCAGCACAGGTTGATGCTACAGGGGTACAGATTCATAGGTCCCAAGTTTGAATTATCCAGCTACAGCTTGTAAATTAGACTCCTTGGTTAAGTATTCTACAGTCACACAGCTAAAGCAAGAACAGTAAAAATCCAGACATGTGGTCCACAATCACTGTAAAAAATAGAATCTACAGGCTAAAGTGATGCACAATAGATGCAGAGTGTCTTTGTTTCTTTTCTTGTAACTAATGAGAAAGGGTTTTAGCTCAAAATGAAGTTTGTCATTGTTGGGGGAAACCACAATGGCAGGAAGTTGAGACAACTGGTCACATGACCTCCCTCGTCAAAATGTAGAGAGAAATAAATTAATGCATGCATGCTTTTCCTCAGCTCATTTTCTCCCATTTATTTATTTATTTGTTTGTTTGTTTGTTTACTTATTTATTTATTTTTACACACTCCAGGATCCAAACCCCCAAATTCATTTGCAGGTGTTTCTTCCCTTATCAGTTTACACATTATTTTTTTTCTTTTTTTTAAGCTTTATTTGTTTATATTTATTTGCCTTGGTGTTTGCCTGGAACTACGGATGTTGTGAGCTGCCATGTGGGTGCTGGGAATTGAACCCGGGTCCTCTGGAAGAACAGTCAGTGTTCTTAATCACTGAGCCATCTCTCCAGTCCTTCTTCCCATATCAGTTAATGTGATAAAGACAATGCTCCACAGACATATCTACAAGTCACCCTAATCAGGACAGTCCTTCATTGAGACTGTCTTCTCAGCTGATTCTAGACTTTGTCAACTTGACAGTTAAACTCAATTAGCCCAATGGTGAGAGTCTTCTACTCTAGTTCAACTAACTTTTTCCCTAAGAGTTGACTGTTTGCTATACATTAAACTCACTCGGTAACTCATGATGGTGATGGCCCTATAGAGGAGAGTAGGTGGGAGTTTGGTGTCATCAAAATTACACCTGAGTCAAGTGTGAAGATGTCACAATGTTTTACATTAGATCCAGCTCCACAAATCCCCCATCAGACCAAGAAGTGACTTTCTAGGAAGCTTCTACTATAGTGGGGTTAGTTCACAGAAGAATTGCCAAATTAAAGGCAAATTCCTCTTAATTGAAGTCACAAGTATTCATTTCCTAAATGAAAGACAGAAGGATGCACAGACAAAGTTTGCCTTCGTAATGATGACCATGTCTTCCAGGGGAGAGGCAGGAAACAAATGGCCTGGTACCACAAGGTCTAGAGGAGAGTTCCAGACTGAGGAGACAGCATAGATGTGAGAAAGGAGAAGGCTAGCAAGGAACAGCTACAGACACAGCATCCCATCCTGGCTCCAAGCTCTTCTTTTCCCAGCAATTCTTCATGATCTGTGGTACCCTAACTTGAAGGAAGCCATAACTCTGTCTGTAAAATAGGACACATTCTTAGGTTCCCAGGCAGGTAAGTAGAAAGCAGCAGACCGAGCCAGAGTGCTAGACAGCTCAACCCGTGCCACACAGTTCCTTTGTTTTTAAGAAAATATTGTTTGTTTGTGTTTTAAGCCAGATGCATACACTTGTAATTAATTCCTAGGCTGGAAAATACAGCAGGGTAAAATGCTGAGGCTCAAATGTCAGCCAGCCCAGCCTTCATAGTGATCCCAAGCAGAAGGAAGACAGTGGGCCACATCTGAGGAACAATACCCAAAGCCATCCTCCAAATGGCTCTTAACCCACACCTCAGCTCCCACATCTCTTACATTCACATCATGGGTTACTGCAAAATGCGGCTGCAATAAGATGACTGACATCTAGTAAATGGCAGCCCAGTGTTGAGTGCATGGCAAATGGCTGCAAAAGGTCTGTGCCTTTTATAACTCATGTAACATTATGAATATCATGCATAATTGTATAAAAATATTACACATGTGAAGTCACACACACAAGCAAAGGTAAGCTTCCTAGAAAGTCACTTCTTGGTCTGATGGGGGATTTGTGGAGCTGGCTCTAATGTAAAGCACTGTGATACAGGGCATCTTCACACTTGACACAGGTGTAATTTAGATGCCACCAAACTTGTTCCTATCTTAGCACCCCTCTATAACTCTAAAGAGATTCATCATGCCCACGTGCTGTCTCGTCTCAACCCTAACCTGCTTTCTGCTTCCGGATTTGTCTCTTCTGGAAGAGGCATACACATAGAATGATATAATAAGCAATGTTTGTCCTCCACTCCTTTTGTACCATTTTTAAAGTTTTTTCCTCACATTACAGTACGCATCCATACTTCATTTTTACTGCCAACTAGTATCCCATTGCATGGAGTCATATTTTACTGCCCTTTCTATCAGTTGGAAGATATTTGAGGGTTTGCCACCTTTTTGCCAATATGGATTAACTCTACTATGACAATCATGTTCCCATTTTAAAAGGCAGTATATTTTCACATTGCTTATGTATGTATGTAGAATGAGAATCACTAGGTCACACAGAAAGTTTCCATTTAATCTTTTCAAAAATGATCCCAACTATTTTCCCATATGTTGGCCCACATTATTATCCCATCTATAACAGAGAAGTATACCATTTTATCCACATTCCAAGGTCTGATGTACCTTTAAATTCATCTATATATCTGCTATGAATGCAACACAGCTGAAGTCTAGACAGGTTGACCTTTGAACTACAGACTTCACATAGTCTCACAATTTATTCACCTTCAAATTTTACTTTAATGCATTTTTTACATTATTTAAAGAATGCTTAAAAAATGGTGATAGCAAGTCGGTGCCAAAGACGATAATCATAGAAATAAAACATTTATCAAAGGAGAGTTATCAAGGAGCCGAGCAGGACAAATGAATGTGCCTCACATACAAAATAGTTCCAAATAGGACAAACCCTGCTTGTGAGTCCCACAAATTTGCCACAACAAGCACAGGAGGCCGGAAACCAGCTTCTTTGAATCTGAGATTGCTCCGTATTGGAAGATGAGACAGGAAATATGCAGAAATACACACAGAAATACAGAATACATGCAGAAAGGAAAACTGAGACACAGCCTCACAGGGCAGGGAGCCCTAGAGTCACAGGACATCTTTGAAAGCACCAGACTCCTGTTGTGTCTTAGGGACATGGTTGCTGTGATGAAACACCAGCATTTACATGGCTTACACTTCCACAGCAGTTCATTATTGAAGAAAGTCAGGACAGGAACTCAGGCAGGGCAGGAACCTGGAGGCAGGAGCTGATGCAGAGGTCATGGAGAGGGGTGTTTCCTGACTTTCTCCTCATGGCTTGTTTACAAAACCCAGGGCCACCAACCCAGGGACAGCACTGTCCACAATGGGCTGGGCCGTCCTCATCAATCACTAATTAAGAAAATGCCCTACAGGTTTGCCTATAGCTTGTATCATGTTGACATATGGCCATCAATTTGCAAACATGCATGTGAATTAGGAGAGAACTGGCAAAGCTTGAACCCTCTTCCCACAGAGAAAACCCACCGCTATTTGGAACCTGGTCTCTGCTTCGATAAGGTCTTGTTTCAAGTATCACCCTGTTCCACTGAACTTGCATGGTTTCCTATATTCACAGAGGTATTTCCTCTGGGGATGGGGAGGGTCCCTTTCCATTTCTAGCAGTGAGGACCTAACATAATTACCTATGAGTGCAATTGAGCACAGGGAGATTTAGATACTCAGCTGGGCAGGTCCCCTGAGATTTCAGTCACTCAAGGAAAACAAGGAAAAACTGGGAGTGAGTTACAAAGGCTTAAAGAAACACTTCCATTTCCTTGGTCCCTCCTCTAAAACATGGAAACTACATTTTGTACCTATAACTCTCCTCCCTAAAAAAAATGTATTATATCCAAGAAATGATTGCTACAGAAAATACTAGTGCAGATTATATCTTTCAAATACTCCCTGAGAAAACAGACTCTGGTTCAGACCAAATGTTCCAGGAATGTACAAATTTTAGACGTTGTGGCAAGACAACATGACCATCTACAAGGTTCATGTTTGAGTAGTATGCAATCGAATTACAAAATACAGCCTGGCCCTACAGTCTTACAATGTAAGCAAATTCATGATTCTGTTGAACCAAATTTATAGCACTCCTGAAAGACACATTGAACATACCTGGATCATGCTTGCCCCAGGCAGCACCTGGGTACTGAGGCCAAGCAGACTGCACACAGCTGTTTTTGTCTGGCCAGAAAGAAAATGGAGTCCTAGCTGCCTGATTCTAGGCCCGTTGTTAGATAAGAGAGGACTTGGCTTCTGAGGAAGAGAAAATTCGTGGTTTTGCCTTTGATAAATGTTCTAGGCCCAAGACCAGAATCATCAGGCTCCTGACATCCAGAGTGCTACTATGTGTCCATTGAGTCTTCAGAGTTCAAATGGGAAGTTACTGTACACCCAAACTCAACACTCTCCAAACCTGCAAATGTCTCATCATTTCAAAGGCATAATTTCCTTAGACAAGGTCTATAACATCACTGTTAGGTACCTACTCAGCTATAATTTTTAAAAATTAGCAGACATTAGGCAGGCATTTCTGTTGCTACTGTTTCCAAACAGTCTCACATAGACCAGGCTGGCCTTGAACTTGCTGTGTAGCTCAGGACGATCTTGTTCCTCCAGGTGCTGGGATGGCAGGTGGGCAAGACTGCTGAGCTATGTGGTACTGGAGTCTAACTCAGTACCTCTTACTGGTGAAAGCTAGGCTAGAGAGCTACAAAACCCAGCCCACAGGCAGACTTTAGAAATAGTGTAAACCCCATCTAAAATTTAGTTTGGCACAGTGGCCTCATTGGCTATTGTCCACTTTCATCCCTTGGAAATATGATGATGTACCTTATGCTTGGCACTGTTTGTATGGTTTGAATCGTTTCTCCAGAGATCTCAAGTATCAGAAGCAACAGGGAGCCCAGATGGAGCCCCAGTGAAGGCACTTCCACTAGAAGAGAACTGTCCCTCTTGTGTTCCAATCAGGATATTTTAGGAGACTGAATATACTACTTTCCTTGAAAGAGGCCAATATATGGTTGAACAATCAACTCCTTGACACTCCACTATCTAAGAAAGTTGGACCTCTTCCCCAAGTCACCAATACTGGGGAAGAAGACATAATCATCTTCAACAGGATTTTATTTTCATGCCAAGCCATCTCTTTCCCTTTTTATAAACATGCTTTAAGAGGAGGTCATCAATTGGCTTTTCCAAAAGCAACTTCCCTAGCAGTATATAAAATAAAATTTGGATATATAGTCACTGTCAAGCTGTACCTACACTTGCTTTGACAACCATCACTGGCATAAAATTCTCCCCAAATAAACAGACATGCAAGGTAATCAATTTGCTTTTCTGGGGATTTGATAACAACATGGGACATTACTGTGGCTGAGAGGGCACTGTTTATGGATTGTTACAATCAAATTCACTGATTTTTCTCAATAAGAAAATCCTTTAGCTTTCCATAAGTGTATTCTGTTCCCCCTGGTCAAAACAAAAATAGACAAAGGAATAATGGTTTAGGCTCTGTCTGTCTGTCGGATCTACTGTCTACTTTGCAGGCTCTGTCTACTGATGTACCACAGTAGTAAAATGCTTACCCAGAATATGAAAGGCCATGGGTTTAAATCCAAGTACTACCAAAACCAAAACATTAAAATCTGACAAAAGCAGTTTAAAGAAGCAGGTATTTGCTTTAGCTCAGTTACAGCAGGGAAGTCAGAGCCCCCAGGAGCTGGAGCAAGTTTGTCCTGTTGCATCCACAATCAGGAACTGAGAGCAACTCCTGCATGCTCATTGCTCTTCCCATTCTCCTCTTACCCAGTCCAGAACCCTCTGCCGACCTGATGGTGCCATTCACAAAGGGTGGGCCATTCACAAAGGGCGGGTCTTACCACTCCCATTAGTTTAATCAAAATAATCCCCCACAGACATGCCACAGGCCAACCTGGTCTACACAAGCCCTAATGGAGACTCCTTCACAGAAGATTCTAGACTGGGTCAAGTTGATAATTAACAGCCATATGGTTTGCAAATAGAAGTGGGGCTAAGAACACATAAATGTTGATTTCCTTATTATAATATTTGATTGGTTTGTTGGTTGATTTTATGTGTATGTGTGAGTATATGTATGCACACCTGAACATGTACATGTGAATATAGAGGTCAAGATACAACATTCAAGTGTCAGTTCTTTCTCTCCGCCATGTGAGTTCCAGGACTAAACTCAGGTTGGCTTAATAACAGGTGCTTTTATTCACTGAGCTATATCGCTGGCCAGGCCAGGGGATTCTGTGGGATTTTTTTTTTTTAAGAAAAAAAATTATTTTTTACTTTCAGGCAAATGTCAACTCCTACTGGGTCTTTAAATTAAATCCTTACTTTCATGAAGAAATTGACATCAAAAATTTCCATATTTTTAACCCTGAGAGGCTAATGTTTCTCTGTGTCTTACCAATCAAAATAACATTGCCAGGGAGTTGGCTCAGTCAGCAAGGTGCTTCTCTGCAAGCTTCTCAAAAGCATCTCAGTTTAATTCCCAGCATCCCAGTAAAAGGCCAGGCCTAGTGGCATGCATTTGTATAGCCAGAATTGGGGAGGTGGGGACAGACAGACACCTAGTGACACCCACTCATAAGCCCATCTATCTGAATTTGTGAGCTTCAGGTTCAGTGAGAGACCGGTCACAAAATATACAGTGGGAAGATTTCTCCCACACATATGCACATACACACACTCAAATCCACATTCATGAATATAGATGCATACATGTACTACAAGTCAAAGAGGTGATAAGGGGAAACCATAACACACAGGACACCATTTACTGAGAATCCACCATTGCTCAGTTACCTGCTCCCTACTGGGTAAGCTGCACAGGTCCTTGTTCTGATCACTATCAAATTCAGCAAACATAATATTATAAGGAGACAAATCTCAGACCTGTGTCCTCAACAGTGAGATGTATTTAACACAGTCAAACTGCAAATGTTAGAGATGTTTCATTTCTTTGATGCATTTCTTTATGGTGTATCCTACTGTGCCATCTATTCTATTACCCCCAGATAGAAATTACTAAGCCACAGGGCACAGTCCTTCCTCTATGCCCTTCTCTACCTTATTTAACTTACTACAGCAGCTTGATCTCAGGCCAGGGTACACGCTAGGATGAAAAAAACTCGTTTTCAAATTTGTGTTGTGTTTCAGATCTCTGAGGACCAGAGTCACAATTGACATGAGTCTTGCCATGAGCAGATCACTCTGACCAGTTGGGTCAATCTAGAGCATCTATAAAATGCAAGTATGTGCAAATGCACCATCAGGGTTTTGCTAGCATCCCCAAACACCACTCTTTAGCTGCCTAACACTGCAATGGTTTCCAGAGCACAGTTTGCATCAACTTCAAAGCGTGTACATTTCTCATGGCTCTGTTCTGGATTCAACTGCATTTTCTACCTAGATTATAATCAGAGAGATTGTTTAATTGGATAGTGCTTGCGACTGCTTTGAAAGTATAAAGTTCCCCACAAATACTAAATCTTATTATTATTGTTTAAGTATAGTTTGCAGATACTGCTTACAACCTATTCCACCCACTTCCCTGCTGTAACTTGATTACAGGCAACTTAAAAATACCTAGAGGTAAAAATGATGAAACATCCATGTGAAGCTCTGCATTTTACCCTGGGCATAAATAATTTGTAGGCCTTATTAAGGTGAGGGTTGGCTCATAAAATCTAGTAAATCAAAGTGATTGCCCCCCACAAGACTGACAGTCATAGAGTTGTTTGAGTTTTAATAGTTTCTTACTTATAAACCAGATGCAGTATCAGAGTGTACTCTCTCTCTCTCTCTCTCTCTCTCTCTCTGTGTGTGTGTGTGTGAGTGTGTGTGTCTCCCTCCCTCTCTCCCTCCCTCCCTCCCTTTACTCTCTGCTCCATCTTCTATTTTTCTCCTTGTAGTGCTGATGTCATGCTGATGATGAAACCCAGGGTCTTACCTAGAATAAATTCTCCACCTAAGCTGTATTCTAAACCCTTCACTGCAATCTTAATAAATATAAATGTATATAAAAATATATTATAACCAAAGATTTTAATTAGCTATCTGGCAGATAAAGTCCTGAGAACAGCTTCTGATCTCTACTGGTCCTCTGGCTCATTTCAGATCTTAGGTCAAACCTCGAGACGTAGTGCTCCCCAATTCCTGACTCAGATGCAGTGTTCTCCAATTCCTGGCCCCAGATGCCTTGTTCCCCAGTTTCTGATCCCAGATGCAATGTTCCCCTAGTTTCTGACCCCAGATGCAGATTCTCTAATTTCTGACCCCAGATGTACTGTTCCCCACTTCCTGTCCCGAGATTCAGCATTCCTTGACTCCTAAAAATAAGAAAACTGTGAGTCTGATACCACATACCACCTAAAACGAACTTGCTTGAGGATTTCCCAAAAACAATAGCAGATTTTCTGTAAACAACTCCTTATGAGTTGCACAGGGTGAGTGGTGATAATCCTAAAAGAACATAAGCTATGTGATTAGGTTTGCATTTTAATTTGATGTTGGTTAGTTAAAATAACAATATTATAAGGAAGAAATCCTTGGAAAATAATTTCTAACAGCACCACTAAAATCAAGACAGAACTTGTGTTCAGCACCTAAGCTGGGCTCCAAGTTCTGACCTCACAATGATCGGTCATCCATGAAGTGACAGCCATGTAAGTCCCAAGGGGAAATGGCTTCAGAGCCCCTAGTCAGCCATATACTCAGCCACAGAAGCTCTGTGATTTTCCTTTGGTAAATTAATTGGTTTTCCTAAGCCTTTCATATTTGTTTGCAAATGATATCACATACATCCTAGGAAATTAGAAATAAATTTAGCAGTGTTGAGAACTTTTCTCCTTTTACTCTAAATTACACTTCCAAGAAATTACTCTATGGAAAGGGAAGCACAGAAAAACTTATTTATAAAGATTCTTATTGAAATATTATTTATCAGGGCCAAAAAGCTTGAAACAGTCTCAAATTTAATCAATAGAAATAAGATCTTATGATATATCTTTGTAATAAAAATTTAAATAACCTAAAAACATTAGAAAATTAAACATTTACTAAAAGTCTATTACATACTAAATGTTTTGGTCATGATAACAATTATAGATATTAATTTTTAAAGTGAATACTAAAATCTTTATAAATGAAATAATGTTATATTTCAAAATTATATGGAAGATGAAGTGGTTAGGAGCTTTGTGTGAAACAGGATTAGTCATAAGGATCGTTAAAGACAGATACTCACTAACTTTATGCATGTGTTTTCTTAATAAGAGTATTTTTGAGATTTAATTTAAATGGCATAAAATTAACTCTCTTGAAAATGACCAAGTGACTTTTACTGTATTTACATAGGGGATAAGAATGGGTCCACTTAGACCATGGGCAGTCACTCCCTCCCTTCATTGGCTCCAGGAAACTTTAAAAGACTTTATTTCTCCATGGATTTTCCTAGTCTAAAAATTTCTCAGAAATTCAGTCATTCAACAGGTGGTATTGGCTAATGCTTTTATTAGGCTAATGCTCATCCATATGGAAGCACAAATCAGCACTTTCTTTTATTACTAAAGGCTATTCCATCATATGGTGTTCTACTTTGCCTTCTGTTGCTGTGACATTCCATGATCAGGGCAATTTAGGGGAAAACATAGTTTATTGGACTTACAGTTTCAGGTCATAGTCCATTACTAAGGGAGCCTAGGACAGGAAGTCAACCAGATACCATGGAGAAATGCTGTATTCTTATACAATCCAGACCCCTGGTGTAAGGATGGTTCTTCTCACAGGGCCCATAGTAGGACCTCTCACACTAATCTTCAATCAAGATAGACATGTCTGCAGGCCAGTCAGTCTGGGAAGTCCCTCCATTGAAGTTTCCTCTTCCCTGAGGACTCCAGGTTAAGTCAAGCTGACAATAAAAACTGTGCACATATGATGAACTGCATATTACTTATTCATTAACTGATAGGAAATTAGTTTAGAGCTACATTCATGTTCCATACACATTTTAGTATGAATATATGTTCTAACTTGGGTATATACTAGAAGTGGATTGTTGAATCAATTGTATAATTTAACATTTTGAAGAATTGCCCAATTATTTTCCAAGTACTAATATGCCAGAATTCTGTCAATTTTATATAACTCTAAAATATGCTATAGAAGAGAAACTATGACCACAGCAACTCTTATAAATAAAAATATCTAATCGGGGTTGGCTTATAACTTCAGAGGCTTAGTCCATTATTGTCATGGTGGGAAGCCTGGATGCACTTCTACATCTGGGTGGGTAGACGTCAGGAAGAAAGACAGACACTGGGCCTGGCTTGAGCATCTGAGACCTGGAAGTCCATCCCCAGTGACATATTTCCTCCAGCATGGCCACATCTGTTCCAACAAGACCACTCCTATAGAGCCACTCCCTTGAGCCTATGACAGCCCTTTCCATTTAAATCTCCACAGGAAAGAGGATCTTTTAAAACCATCTCAGAGATAATCACCTGGGGAAAACCTGATTACTGCTTGTTTGTTTGTTTGTTTGTTTGTTTGTTTGTTTCCTTGATAATTTAACAAATAAAGAATTGTCTCGATCACACTTTACCAGTGCATTATATACTAAGCCATCTTTTTATTTATTGTTTTTATTTTGAAACACAGTCTTTCTTCAAACTGCCTATGCTGGCCTTGAACTCACTTTGTAGCTCAAGCAGACTTTGAATTTGCAATCACGTCGCCCCAGCCTTCCAGGTAGCTAAGATTACAGGCCTGTACTATGAGGACCTGATGATGATTAAGTTTACGTAATAGGTCACAGCTAATTCATAAAATATAATCTTAATTCTTTTAAAGCTATTTATTTAGTTATACATAGGAAAAATTACTAATCTATATATTGAAGTACATCAATGTTTATCATGAGAACCATATGGAACCTCTTTTTGCTTGTTCAATGTTATAAAATTTTCTGTAATAACCATGAATTGCTTTAACAATGAAATGAAGAGAAGGATTTGTTTCTTTAGTTAAAGAAATTTTTAATCATTCAGCAGTCTTTGCTTACATTTAGTCTGCATTTTGGGACAGTAGAATCCCTGGGGCATCCTGATCGAATATGTGCTTGACTCCTATGCATATTTCAAGCTCCTAAGGTTAGACTTTCTTAGCACACAAATATTAACCATTCATTTGTTGTGGTTGGCATTTTTTCTTTTCTCTTTGGGGGACCTGATACCCAGCTCTCAAATAAATCACACACAGAGGCTTGTTTCTAATTATAAATGCCCAGCCTTAGCTTGGCTTGTTTCTAACGAGCTTTTCTTAACTTAAATTATCCCTTCCACCTTTTGCCTTTGGACTTTTCACTTCCTATACCTTTATACCTTTATTTCTTACTCCATGACTTGCTGTGTAGCTGGGAGGCTCCCCCTTGAGTCCTCCTACCTCTCTGGGTACTTCTCTCCTCTCAGATTTCTCCTTCTATGTATTCTCTCTGCCTGCCAGCCCTGCCTACCCTTTCTCCTGCCTTGCTATTGGCCATTTAGTTTTTATTAGACCATCAGATGTTTTAGACAGACAGAGTAACACAGCTTCACAGAGTTAAACAAATGTAACATAAACAAAAGTAACACATCTTAAAATAATATACTACAGCATTCATTCATCTAGTGAGTTGTTTTTTCGCTTGTGCAGTGGGAGAGAAGGGTGGAGAGCCTTGCTCACACTAAGCAAGCCCCGTCACTGAAGTACATGCCCCCGAGACCCCCAACTTCTTTTGTTTTATGATATGGTGTCTCTAACATGTCCAGACTGGGCTCAAGCTTATAACCCTTCTGTCTTAGCCTCCTGGCCAGTGAGCCTGCACCACTGCATAGGTAGTTACTTCTCTAACCTATTAACTTAGCTGTACTTTCCTCCACCCCACAGTTACAGAGGTCTGAATCCCTAACAATTAACAATGTTTCATTTCTATATAAAAGCAACTTAGCCACCATTTTTGTAGCCACACTTTGCCAAGTTTATTTTTGTAGTGTAGGAAAAACAGATTCCTCAAGATGGCCTGGATGTTAACAAACCAGTTGAGTGATATGGAATAAAAGGGCCCCAGCTCTGCCTTTGGGGTGTCTTCTCTGAGCTCCAGTGCCTACTCACAAAAGAAGTAAGTTGCTTCTGTAAGCACGAGGTATAAGGATTGATAGACAGATGTGTAAGGAATAAGGTATAAGGATTGATAGACAGATGTGTAAGGACGAGGTATAAGGATTGATAGACAGATGTGTAAACAGTTAGATACCCAAATACAGTCACCCTTGGACCTTCAGTTCATCATTTCTTAATTCAATAGTTCAGTGGCTTTATCTTGTGTTCTACTTTAATCAGAAACTGGCACACAATTTTCTGGATGTGTGAGGCAACATGAATAAATACATTTCCTTATACATAAAGTAATTAGCTTCATAAATTGGACTAATATTTACTTACTGAGTATTTATTGTGCACCGTGGTATCAGGCAATGTTTTAAACACCAGGAATAATACACTCAGCAAGATCCCATTAAAAGCAAAGCTTCAGATCCAGTGGGGTGCACATATAAAGCCTGGGTTAAATAGTCAAAAGGTGAGTGACTTGAAGATATGTAGCAAAGGCCTGCCCCCTAAGCAGCACATTGCTCTCACAATACTGGTAACATCTCCACATAGTGCCCTTTCCCACTGACTAGGGCAAACCTGAATTACAGACAAGATGGTGGAAGTCATGACGTGCTACTTCCAAAACTATATCATAAAGACTGTTGCTTTTGTCTTGTCCACTGAGACTGCTCTATCTGGACAAAGTCTTTGCCAGGCCATAAGGATGCTCCTGCACAACACCATGAGTGTGTGCTACTTGCCTTTCTATTGCTATGATGAAGACCTTGACCAAAAATAGAAAGAAAGGGTTTCTTTGGTATACACAGCCTGAGTCTACTGAGGGCAGCAAAGGCAGTGCTTGAAGAAGGAGGCCATGGAGAACACTGCATCCTGGCTTGCTCCCCAGGCTTTCTCAGTCTGCTTTTCTATACTATCCAGGACCACTCACTCAAGTGTGGTACTGCCTGCTGTGACCTTAGGCCTCTCATATCAATTGACCTTGTCTACAGACAATGTTACAGAAGCATTTTCTCAGCACAGGGTTTATCCTCCCACATATATCTAGATGTGTGTCAAGTTGACAAAATCCAAGGAACAAAGACTTCCTGTCATCTCCCAAGCCCCTTCCACCCATTACTGCCTCTGTCAGAATAAAAATTTAAGGTCATCTTCCAGTGGATTTCCAGAAATATAAGCCTTCCTACCTGTTATTATTTTTTAGTTAAAAAAAAACTGTCCTAAACATAACAAGGATATTTTTTAAAAACAGAAAATACCTTGGTGTGAGCACACCACACACACACACACACACACACACACACACATACACACACACACACACACACCTCATCCTTTAGATTCTAACTCTCAGAATATAAAATCTCTTAATACAGAATATAGTGAAAATTGAAGCAATTTTCAAGATTAAAAAAAAAAATCTAGAAATAAGGACTCTCCTACACAGAACCTGACATTGTATTTTTCATGATTACTGTTCCTAAAATTGTACTATATGTAACAGGCCTCCACTGGAGGTATACTCTCCAAAAGGTGTCCCCTGGAGTCATGCCACCTAGTGAGCATAACTGATGCATGTTCCCTGAGACTGTGCTGTGAACAGCATCGGACAGCTTTTCTGTAGTTTCTGTGTCTTCTATAGGTAACACCACCTCCAGACTGTCCATGTATATTTGTCGATATGGTGTTTATTTTGTTGGTGTGTGAAAAACCCTGGATGAAATCCCCAGGGAGATCCACCATATACTCTGCTTTCAGGAAGCTTGCCCAGTAGATGTAATCTAAGAAGGCACATCCTGAGGCTCATGAGATAGGTATGAGGTCAGATCTGTAAGTGGCAGAGAGAATTTGTACTAGAGAAAAAACAAGGACAATCATTCGAAAATGATAGCCTATATGTTTGTTATTAGGAAGTAGGTACCAAGAAGGGGATGTGCCACTAAGAGTATCCATCAGGTGGAAGAATTATTCTTCATGTCAGTAGGAAGTTGGCCACTAAAATGAAAGAGCATGGTGGTAGATCCAGCTGAAAGGCATCTCATTTAGACACCTTGCTAATGTGTAGACTCGGAAGTGATGGAAGGTCTACTAAAAAGAAATGCCCAGAAAGGAAACATGCTTTCAAAGATAGGCATGGCTATCATGGAGAGGCTGGTCAGGGGAAGGCTGGGGTGGAGACATAGGAGCTGAGTCTTGTCATGAGTGTTGTTCAGGGAGGAGGCTACAAAAACCAGTGGAGACAAGCAGACTCAAACAATGGACATTCAGAAATAATATTTGTGCTCAGAGTGGAGGAAAGTATGTTTTCAGAATTCAGGGTATCTTGGAACAACTGGATTCAGTCTAGATAAGTAGGAAGAGGTGGAGAGGATTTTTTTTTTTTTCCTGAAGGTAACTTCCAATCAGAATGAAAGAAACCATTCCCTAGTTTGCCTGGCTTTCCCCATAGGAACCTCACATTTATATGCACAGAAGACCATTTAATTTAAAAAGTATCATGGAGATTTCTTGAAATTCTCAGCATACTGCTAACATACTAGCTTAGATTTCCTTCTAAGAGAATCACACCCTGCCAGAAGCAGAGAGAATGGCCGCACTCAGTGGGTCAAGGCCACCATGACTGTATCCCAGCAGCCCAGGAAGACTGCTCTCACTGAAAGACGAGGATGTCAAACCAGGGAAGGTATGGATTCATTCTAGAGCAGAAGGAAGAAAGGGCCACCAGCAAGACTCAAAATTACAAGCTTTTAGAGACCTTAGAAATAAGGGGGAAGTGAGATTCTTGATGAAAGAAAAGTATGTGAAATGCTTTCATCAATAAAATATCCCATGGCTAAGTAGATACCTATGCAAACAGCAAAAGAAGACTTGTATTAAAGATTGCTGCCGTTAATAATGATTATTTACAATGTTAATGCCTATTCCACTGATGTTCTGCTATTGTTGCATCTCATCTTTTCTCTTTTTAATGTACATTGGTGTTTTGCCTGCAGGTGAGTCTGTGTGAGCATGTCAGGTCCCCTGGAAGTGAAGTCACAAACAGCTGTGAGCTGGATGTGAGTACTGGGAATTGAACCCTGATACTCTGGAAGAACAGCCTGTGCTTTTACTCTCTGAGCCATCTCTCCAGCCTTTGCTGTCTTATTAGGGGGCCATGTCTTTGCAAAGAAAATACCTTTTAAAGTCTCAGTGGTACAACAAACTTGTCTGGAGGGAAAATGCTGTGTCCTTGCCATCTAAGATATTGTTCTAAATCTGTGCAAACTTTACAAAAAATCCTATTTTAGACCAAATTTAATTAAGTGTTCTGGGGTAATAAATTAATAATATGTCAGGAATTCTTTAAGACCCAAGAGACGCTTGACCAGGTTTTAAGCACTGGGCTATTAGTGTATCATTTTTTTAAGTGTCCACTCCATTCCATCCTCTCTGGAGGAAAAAAAAAAAAAAACCTATGAAAAGACATGACATAGTAAAGACATTTGCATTTGAATAATGGGTCATACCTACAGAAGAAGAAAAAAGACAAGTGAACGTGCTTTCATGAATGAGGCTGATCACTGATACTAGCCTAGAAGCAGTAATCTTGAAAAGGCTTCTGAGTCTCCTTTCTCCTCTGCACTGGATGCCTATCCTAGAACCAAACTCAACTGAGGACCTGAGAGAAGTGGACAAGACCACAGAACACGCAAACTAGGCTGTTTTGATGCTATTGAAAAGAGGCACCATCTGTGAAGAACAGTTGAGGGAGAAACCTATTATCAACCTCCAGCTTCCACAGGTATGGACATGTGTGCAGATACACATACTCAGACCTGTGTCTTCTAAACCACACACAGTGGCACACACCTGTAATCCCAGCACTCGGGAGGCTAAAGCAGAGGTATTCTCAGTTCAAGGTCAGTCTAGGCTACAGAGGGAGTTGCATACTATCCTTGGCTGTATCGTAATAACCCAATTAAGAAAAAAAAAAAGCAAAAACAAACAAAAAACATCCTTTTGCATTTTTTACCAGGTGTAATCACTGGGATCAAATGTTGATGGGTTTGAGTTTCACATAAAATTCTAACGACATTTTGTGTGTTTCCTTGTGATTTAAGTGCTCTGCTGTAAATAAAGTCTTTGATGTTAGAATCCAGCATGACGAAGACAAACAGTTGTCATTCCGTCTTTGTGCACAAAGACGCCCCAAATCACAGAACTTATAGGATACACACAGAGAATCCAGGAGATTATGACCAGTCCACCTCATTCACTTGTGCATTCATTCATGCATATACACACCCATTCATTCATTCACTCATCCAATCATTTAATTAATGAGGCATTAAATTCAAATGACTTATGACCCTTAACAAACCTCCTGTGAGGAGGCAAAATGACAACCTCACATCCCTAGCACAAGCGTGAAGACTGGAGTCTAGAGATGCATGCTAGCTTTCCAAATACTATTAATGTTTCAACTTGGGTTTTGATGGAGAAAGAAATGGTCAGGGGCTGTAGAGAGGGCTCAGCTGGTTAAGTGTTTCCCACACAAAGCATGAGGATCTGAGTTTGGATCCCCAGTAGCCACACACAAAAAATATGTCTGTGGCAGTGATGGCTATGGGCGTAGTGTAGAAACAGGAAGATTCCTGGGGCCTAGAGACAAGCTAGTCTTGATCAATGAATGAGCTCTAGGTTTAGTGAGAGTAGAGAGGGAGGACCTGGAGAGATGACAGCTCAGAGGACCTGGGTTCACTTCTTATATGACAACTCACAACCATCTGGAAACTCCAGTTGGAGCTGATCAGACACCTATCTTTGGCCTGTGCAGGCTCCAAGCAGCCACATGGTGCATTGGCATGCGTACATACATACATAAAAAATAAATTTAATTCAAAAAAAAGGAGAAAAAGAGGATGTAACCTGACCTTGACCTCTGGTCTCTATATTCATATGTACACACACATGCATGACCCCACATATATGTACCAACTTATACTGCATATATATATATATATATATATACACCAACTTACATATAAGCTTATACTGCACACACACACGGGGAGGGAGAGAGAGAGGGGGAAGAGAGTGAATGGGTAGGCCAGAAAGAAATGGGGGTAGAGAAAGATGGGTGTCAGTCATCTAATTTTGTTCAAATAGAAAAGTATGTCTGAGTCCTGCTTCAAGCAAGTATAGGAACAGCACCCCTGACCTTGAATGTCTAACACCATGGGCCAAGCTCAGAAGAGCCAATGTGTTCCAGCTCAGAAACATGATAATCTTCAAAAAAGCCTTCTGGGCTGAGCTTACCTCATAGGCAATACAGCATCATGGTGGATAATTTCATCTTCTAATACAGGGATGTCTGAAGCAGGCATGACTCAAGCCCAGATCTGAATAAGGGGATTGTTTGCAGTAGTCTGTGTGCATGTACACACACTTTCATACACCCACATAGATAGAGTTTATGTCCATAATACTATATGTAACAGCTGAATCTACAGTGTTTGTACAAAGCTTGTGTGGATGCCAGAAACCTCACGCACAGAGGCATCTGAATAATGTTCGTGTCTGGATGGACCCCTTGGGACATGTTCAGATGGAGCCGGTTACTGAGAGCAGCTATCCAGGCAGGACAACCATCTGTCCTACATGATTTAGATTGTCATTTGCCTGTAAAGAGAGGACTGGAGAAAGACTAGACAAAATAAATTCCAAAGGTGCCTAACAGCTCTGGTCATGTGGTCATTCCCTGTTTCTAGAGGGCTTTCCATTTTCAAGAAAAAAAAGAAATCCTTGACCTCAGTCAAATGGCTTTCCTTGGCCTTTTCCCCCCAAGCCGAAAACAAACCACTGATTTCCTTCTCAGCTACAGACAGTGTATCTTAGCGAGAAGGAGGAGCAGTCGGGGACCATAGATTCTCTCCTTCAGCTACTTTTATCTCTCTCTGGCTGTGTGACCTTGGACAACAGACTTTCCCTCTCTGGGCTTCAGTCTCCCAAATGACACTTGATGGGAATGGCCCAGTTCTTTTCCAGCTTTGCTTTATGAAACCGTCCCTAACAACAAGATTTGGTGGCGCTTCATGAACTCTGAGATGAGGACTCGATAGACTGCATTCCGATGATCTATTTCCTAATGAAAGACCCCATTTCACAGGCACAAAACAACAACAAACAACAACAAAATCCCACCCAAAACTTGCATGATTTAAATGATAAGACCGATGCTGGAAGCTCTGACTTGAATTATGCATTGTTCCTATGGGAGAATTTTAGACCAGGCCCAGTCTGGGATCACTGGCTGAGAACAATAAGTCCCCAAAGTCAGAAGGGGAAAGGCCTCTCTAGACAGGAGCTGCTTTTAAACCACCAAGCCCAGGGTTTACAAAGAGCATTGATTGTATACATTAAAGAACCACGGGAACATGGAGGGCTCCAGGCCGACTCACTGACCTTGCCTGTATTTCAGGGGTCAGGCTTTTCCTAGGGAGGTGCTCTGCTTACAAGCTTTACAGCAAGCTCTGGAACCAGTGTCTCCAACTCTGGGGAGCCAGCAACCATCTACACTGCACTATGCGTGGCCCACCCAGTAGCCCTTGGAGAGCAACTACCTGCGAGCCTCACCCACCATAAGACTGCCTGAAGCTCCTAGGCCTGCTGAGTACAAGCCAGCAATCTCCAGGCCAGCAGTTCCCCAGGCACCAGGAATAACTGTTATGCTAGCTCTTTGCATACCCCTAGTGCCAGCAGAGAATTCACTGAGCTTCCTGGGTGACAAAGAGGAATCCCAATGAACCATGCAAAGATATCTGCTCCAAATACAGATTGCAGGGCACAGGTCTCAAGGAGTGTGCATCAAGTAGCTCTGATGACTGGTCCTGTGCTTGGCATCTTAGAAAATCTGGTCCACAGGAGCCAACCGCCCCCTCCCCTCGACTTAAAAATCACGTCAGGGAGAATGATGCTAAGATTCTGGCTCAGCTAAATCGAAAGCCTGGCTCATTGTTCAGGCCACTATCTCTGGCCACTCCTCCTTCTCCAAGTCTGGGCCACTGGTCCACCTGATTAACTCACTCCAAGCAACTCTCAGCCAGAGGTAGAGTAAAAGAGCACACAGTAGGTAAGCAGAAGCCATACATACACTTACCCAAAGCACCCAGTCTGCTCCCAATCCCTGCACTCAGCTGCCCACTGGTTTGGACATGGCCTTCGGGCACTAGGGAAGCACAGTTTACTGTAATCATGCATGAATGAGCTTTTGCTGCCCTACTATCATTGTAGCAGGTTTCAAAGGGCAAGTCAGTCCTCACCCTGAGCATGGCCTCTGAATCTTCCCCTCTCTGGACCAAAAGATAAGGGAAGGGCCAAGGATTCAAGGTGTGGGTGGAAAAGAGACTCAGTGCCTGAAGAAAAAGTATCACTTGGATCAGACAGGTAGCTAGCTTGTTAAAATGTCTGTAGAGGAGGAGGTAATGGCAGGAGACACAGGTAATGACCCCAAGATTTAGCATCAATCTAACAATGTGTTCTGGAGGACCACTGAGCTTCCATCCATCCTAGCAGTTGGAGAATTGAGCCACCAACCCTTCGGTCTCACCTACCCTCCGGGCATCAAGCTATGCACTTGCTCTTTATTTTTAGTTCAAGAGAGGAAGAAATTAGTCGTACTGAAATTGGTGTCCAATTTTTCTCAGATCCCTGCTCTGCTACCGCCACCACCCCTCTTTACCCTCTTCCTGGCAGGCAGCATCTAATTAAAATGGCAAGAAGGCTCGGCTCCCTTCCCCGAAGGAGTGTGCTGGGATTAGGGGTGGGGGTGGGGAAAGCGTCGAGGCTGCAATGGGATTCCAGGCAGAATGATCTCCAAACAACAGCAAAATGGATTCTAGATCACCAAAGTCTTATTCAATACAATGGAACGAGGTCTGAGGTGCTTCAGGAGAAGGAAAAGGTAAAGCTGCAGAACTGGGGGAAGGGAAGGTGTTGTACAAAGACTGTTCACAGACACACACATACACACACACACACACACACACACACACACACACACACACACACACACACAATTTCTCCAGGGAGTTCTGGTGTGGTGGGGAGAAGCTATTAACACGTCCCTTTCACCTGCTTGAAGTTCAGCCATAAAACTGAAAGGTCATAGTCACCGAGTTAGAAAGGCATAGATAGGCAGGGCTGAGTTCAGACCTCAGATAAAGGTGACTGCACAGTGGCATTTAGGGAAGTGCTGAGCCGGAGCCTCCGAACCGGAGGCAGAGCCCATGAGGGGAGTCTGTGGCCATCGACCAGACCAGCCTGGAACAACAATTACTGCCCTATTCGAGCTAGCGGCAGGCAGGATCGACTGATAGGAACAGATAGACTCACGATGGCATCTTGCAGGTAGCTGGCAAACCTGAGGGGCCA
>PVIH01008076.1:0-94526 GCA_004025045.1 Sigmodon hispidus
CAATTACCATAGACACAACACACACTGGTTATAGGACCCAATTACTATAGACACAACACACACTGGTTATAGGACCCAATTACCATAGACACAACACACACTGGTTATAGTAGCCCAATTACTGTAGACACAACACACACTGGTTATAGGACCCAATTACCATAGACACAACACACACTGGTTATAGGACCCAATTACCATAGACACAACACACACTGGTTATAGGACTCAGTTACCGTAGACATAACACACACTGTTTATAGGACCCAATTACTGTAGATACAACACACACTGTTATAGGACCCTATTACTGTAGATACAACACACACTGTTATAGGACCCTATTACCATAAACACAACACACACTAGTTATAGGAGCCCAATTACTGTAGACACAACACACACTGTTATAGGACCCAATTACCATAGACACAACACACACTGGCCATAGGACATAAAAATCTCCAGCTGGAACTGACCCCCAAACTCCCTCTTTTTGCTTAGCTTTGGCCGTGCTGGAAGGCGCTAAGCAGGCCACTGGGAGAAAAAAGCCCCCAACGGTAATTGCTCAGTGGTGACTTTCTATAAAACCACCTGCTAGAGAAGATGTGCCCCTGGTACAATAGTAGCACAAAGACTGTATAGGTACCAACTGCTCTGTGACTGGACCTCTGCCTGCTCCATAGGAAGGATTCCTTGTCTGGCACTATGAGCCCACGGGGAATTCAGTTGGTCACAAGCCCTCGAGAGGAACTGCTGTTGTCTTACTAACTGGCCAAAGTGCTGAAAATAGATGAGTGCTGAGTATTTGTTTTTTTAAGTGAAATCACTGTATCAACCCCTCTCACCAAGGTCCAAGGAACATCAAAGAAGAGGAAGCAGAAAGAATTAAGAGTTAGACGATGGAGGAGAATGCTGGGAAATGCTGTCTTCTGGGTATAATGGGGACATTGTTCTCATGAACTCTCTGCAGCCACGGTCACCTGCACAAGATGACTCAACACTAAAACAGGCAACACTAACTGGGCTCCCTGGAATACAAAAGAGGGGGGAGGGAGGGAAGGAGGGAGGGACAGAGATGTGTTCCCGAGGGGAGAGGCAGGGCTAGAGAGAATCAAGATACATTGTTACACACAGGAAACTGTCAGGGAATTAATCAAAGATACTCCATTTAAAAACACTAGCAAAGGTTGGAGAAATGGCTCTGTGGTTAAGAGCATCTTGCATCTTGCAGAAGACCCAGGCTCAGTTCCTAGAACCCTCATGCCAGCTCACAACCATCTGTAACACCAGTTTCCAGAGGATATGATGCCCTTTTCTGGCCTCCTTGGGCACCAGGTACACACTAGTTAGTGTTCACCCCCCCAAATTAAAATAACAAGCCTTTGTGGTAATTCAGCACTCCAAAGCAGAGACCAGCAGACTTTAGAGACTACTAGATCAGCCAGGGTTACACAGTGAAACTGTCTGCAAAATCAACACAAGCAAGCAGAAGTTAAGTTGTGTACATGTATGAAATTGTAGAATAATTAATAAAATGTATTGCAAAGCCTTCATTCGTTGCTCTAACTGTAGCGTCTAAACTGCTCTCAGATCCACCATTTTCTGTCCTCGCAAGTGCCATTTCCCTAGTCCAGGTTTTGTCATTTGTTTCCAATATTGACAACTGTAAAAGTCTCTTCTCCCTTTTAAAAAAAAAAGTGTATATGGGTTTTGTTTTTTTCTTGTATATATGTGTACCACATGCGTGCCTGGTGCCTGTAGAGGTCAAGGAGGGGCTTCAGATACCCTGGCAATAGAGTTAGGCAGTTGTGAGCCACCGTGTGAGCACCAGGAATCTAACTCAGGTCCTCTGCAAGAGCTCATAAGCACTGAGCCATTTCTCCAGCCCCCTGAAGGGGCTTCTTACCGGTATGCCTACCACTGGCATTGCCCTTGCTCAATTCCAACTACACTGGTCCCCTGTCTCTGCTCACCCCACAGCTCTGAACCCTCAGGAAGACACAACTCAAGTTCTAACCCTGCTCTTGCTTCATTAGCCCTTTCTATCCACAATCTCCTATAAACACCCTTAGCCTAGACCTTCTCTCACCCGTGTCTTTCTATTGCCTTTTCCAGGGTCTAGAAAATCACACCCCCTTCTTCAAAAGATTTACTGAGTACCTAGAAGAAGAAAGGCACTGATGTAGGTGCTGGAGAGCCAACAATAACCAATATAAAGTTCTTATTCCTATGTTTGCATTGTTGAGGAAAAGGCAGACAATAACAAGTAAATCTTTGATGCCTGGTGGTAATGAGTGCCACAGAGAAAAATGCACCAGGGAGCTGGGGTGGGGGCTCTGTAGGAGAGTGCTTGCCTGGCATGGGTCCCAGCATTGCCCAAGAAAACAACAGAAGCCATGGGGGAAATACCGAAAGAGAAGAGGAGCCCAGTGAGAGGAGGAGCCCAGGCTGGCTCCGAGGAGGAAGGCATCTCTCTCCAAGTCTAATGACCTAAGTTTGACCCTCAGAATTCACATGATGGAAGGAGACAGAGAGAGCTTATTCCTGCACATTGCCCTCTGACCTCCACATGTGATATGACCTGTGCACATGCATACATACACACAACATCAATAAATGCAACCTTTAATTTCTTTTTTTTTTTTTTAAGAAGGGGCAGGAGAGATGGTTCAGTGGTTAAGCACACTTGCTTCTCTTGCAGACTGGCATTCAGTTCAAGCCAGCTCACAGCAGTCTGTAACTCAAGTCCCAAGAGGTCCAATGCCTCTTGGTGTTCATTTGGCATTCACACCACACACACACACATACACACACACACACACTCAGAAATAAAAATATTTGTAAAATGTTTTAAAAGAACAATGAAAAACAAAACAGGAAGAGAAATTGAAGAGGTGGTACTCTTGTGGTTGGTTGGTTAGTTCCTGGTGTTGAGGCCTTACACATGCTAGACACATGCTCTACCACTGAGATACACCCCTACCTCACAAGAAAGACCATTTTGACAGGTCTCTGGTAAGGTAATATTTGTACAAAGAAGCAGATAGAGTAAGTCTGTAAATACCTGGGAAAGAGCCTTTCTGGCAGAAGGAATGAACCAAACCCAAAGCAGAAACACACTAGGCAGCCTTCAGGAAAAGTGAGAAGCAAGTGTGGATGAAGCAAAGAGAAAGAGAAAAGTCGGGGAAGCCAGACAACTTGGAACATTAGGCCATGGTAGAAATCTGAGTGCTTCATCCCAACATTGATTCCTCCAGATGCAGACACCATCCCGAGTCTCCACCCTCCTAGAGCCCACCACATACACTGCTTGACATGTGTTTATCTGGGTCCTGTGCCACATTGCAGTTACCTCTGTGTTTTATAAAGCCTACTATATTCAATAAGTTTTCTTAGCTCAAATTTTCATTCATTGTCCTGATTCTATGTCTTACAAGCAGCTTCCTGTTACCTACTTTGTTTCCCAGTGACTATGGTTTTTCACTCTGTTTAGGGAAGGGAATGCCCTCATAGTGACACACGCATTTGGTCACTATGGCACCACAGACTTCTGTGTTTGAATACTTGGTCCACAGGGAGCAGCACTATTAGGAAGTATGGCCTTGTCCGAGGAGGTGTGGCTTTGCTGGAAGAAGAGTGTCACTGGGGGGGTCAGAAGCTCAAGCCAGATCTCCGCCTGCTGCCTGCAGATCCAGATGTAGAACTCAGCTCGTTCCCCAGCAATATGTCCGCCTTCACACTGCCATGCTTCATGCCATGATGAAAATGGACTAAACCTCTGAACTGTAATCCAACCCCCATTAAATGTTTTCCTTTATAAAAGTTTCTGTAACCATGGTATCTCTTCACAGCAATAGAGCCATGCTCACTCACCATTGTACACTAATACCTGGAAATCAATTTCTTTTTAAAGTAAACATGACTCAGCTTCCCAGGAAATGACCCAACTCTAGGTCACAGTGACCCACAGAAGGCAGTGCTTATAGAAATGAGACAGGATAAAAGGTGAGGAGATGAAGGGGAAATGAGACAGAGGCAGCCCTCACTCCAGTCAAGCTGAAATCCTTCACTAGCTAAAGGCTGAGAATTTCCACACAACTGAGAAAAATGGCCGCAAAGATTACCTAAAGGAACAATATTCCTTCCATACAGAAATAATTCAAATAATGCTAAAATAAAATGGACCATGCTATTAAAAAAATGTTTAAAAAAAAGGGGGGGCTGGAGAGGTAGCTCATCGGTTAAGAGCACTGATTGTTCTTCCAGAGGACCTGAGTTCAATTCCCAGCAACCACATGGCAGCTGACAACTGTCTGTAATTCCAAGATCTGACACCCTTACACGGTTATACATGCAGGCAAAACACCAATGCACATAAAACAAAAATAAATATAAAAAAATGTTTAAAAATGGACCATGCTTACATGATTTTTTAATTGAACCTCATTCTTCTCCCAGATGCAAACTTGTCATTTATATTGAGGATCTCACTAATAAGATTATTAACTTGGTTTATAATTAAAATACATTTCTTTTTAAGATTTATGTGTATATATATTTATTTATGTATATATAAATATGTAAATATATATATAAGCACTCTATCTGCATGTACAACTTTATGCCAGAAGAGGGCATCAGATCCCGCTATAGATGGTTGTGAGCCATCATGTAGTTGCTGGGAATTGAACTCAGGACCTCTGGAGGAGAAGTTCAGTGGCTCTTAACCACTGAGCCATCTCTCCAGTCCCCAAAACACATTACTTAACTCTCTTGTAAATCATGAACCACCCAATAATCTCATTTATCAAAAAAAAAAGAGAGAGAGAAAGTTCTTGGCAACTCTGAATTACATAACTTCAGAAACCATGCAAATTATATAAATTTTTATAAATATATACATAAAAAAACCTTTTCTGGAGAGGTCCACTCCATTATTTATATGAGTAAATAATGCCTTTTCCTGAGTATCTCTCCATCCCTGCAATGATCATGCTCAAACCTGTGTTAAGACCTTTTGTTTAGAAAGCCCAACCTTGGGGGGCTGGAGAGATGGCTCAGCCATTGAGAGCACTAGTTGCTCTTCCAGAGGACCTGAGTTCAATTCCCAGCACCCACACGGTGGCTCACAACCACCTTCAACCACTTTCAAGTCATCTGATGCCCTCTTCTTGATTCTCTGGGCACCAGGCAAGCAAGTGGCGCCCTTTACATACATGTACTCATACACATAAAATAAAAAACAAGTAAATACAGACTGGAAAGACATCTTAGTGGCTAAGGGCACTTGCTGCTCAATTATAAGGACCAGAACTCAGATCCCAGCATCTACATCAGTTAGCTCACAAACACTTATAACTCCAACCTCAAAGTATCTGACACCCCCTTCTGGCTTTTAACTTTCAGGTTGGGGAGAGGACTGGGTGACTGGAGTGTGTGCTGGACTTGAAGAAACCTAAGTGTTATTCTTAGTATTCACTTCAAATGACTCATAACCACCTATAACTCCAGGTCCACAAGGATCCAATGCCTCTGGCCTCTTCAGGTACCTGCGTGCACATGCCTATCCACATATGTGTATCAACATGTACATGATTTAAAATAAAATACATCTTTAAAAGCATTGGTGGCACACACCGTTAATCCCAGAACTTGGGAACTCAGGAGACAGAGGCAAGGGGATCTCTTTGAGTTTGTCTGAATCTGGTCTACATTCATTTTCAATTTTGTATGCCAAGCATGCAGCCACAGCATTAAGCTCAACACTCACAGTGCATAGGCAAGTGGATTTCTGTGAGAAACCAGGCTAGCCCACCTAGCAAGTTTCAGGCCAGCCAGTACTATAGAGTGAAGCCCCCCTCCCCCCTAGTATATATAGAGTCTTGTCATCTCTACAAATACAGTTTTCTCTGAGAAGCATTCTAGAAATCAGCTGTGTATCTTTTCAGCTCACACTCATGTCTGAACTAAGCATGATCAGTCTCTGTAAGGCCCTTCCCAAATTCTCTCCCCACAAAACGTTCTGCCAGGAGTGGTAAACACTCATAATAACCAGCAACAGGGAAAGTGAGGCCGGAGGCCAGCCTGGGCTACCCAGTGAAACCATTTGAAAGAAAAACTCGAGTTTCTCACTGGCTCTCCTCATGCCCGGCACCACTTCCATGACTGGGGCACTATACAACAGCATGTCTGTCTCCCTCCTGCCGTATGAATGAAAAGGGATGTGCATTCTTTCCCAGCACCAACTGAAATAGCCAGCACATGGCATGCCTACATCATGCTTCCTGAAGAAGAGAATGAATGAGAGTTGTATATTAAAGCCTTTCTTGGGTTAAACATGGAGATTTAGCTTGGGTCCTCCCTTAGGCTAATCAGAATGCCCTCCCAGGCCTGAGCCTCTGACTATGAGCTTACGAAACAGCCACTGAAGAACTGAAACCATGATTCATGTCAGGAAATCTTTCCCTTCTTGGCTGGGAACCATCTTCCTAATCTCCATCTCTCTCTCTGAGCAAAGTCCAGATGCTACCAATGTAGTATCCCATGTATGCGACCACCTCAAACTGGTTTTTGTGTGGTTTGTTTTGCTTTGTTTTTTGAGACAGAGTCTTGCTACGTAGTCTAGGCTGGTCTTAAACTCATGATACATCCACTTTCACCTACCAAATGCTGGAATTGGGGACAAGCGCCACATGCCCAGCTATTTTTCACCAAATCTCTGAAATTATGTTATTCAGGACTCGAGGACTTAAGCAATCGTCCTCTGCCTGCCTCAGGAGCAGCTACCTGCCTCAGCAGCCAGGTTCCCTGACTCTCAATTCATCATCACATTATACTGGAGGTAAAATCCTCCTTACATCTAGACGCACACAGATGCTGAGCTCAGTCTCAAATACATGTGGAGCACACTCTATACTCTACCAGGGTTGTCTTAAAAGTATGCCCTGAACTCACATGCAAACCTCGTGCCTTTTACTCACTGGGGAAGTCCAAAGATTCTGGGGAACTGCGACTGTTTTGCATGTTTCTTGTGCTTGTGTATGTATGCGGGTGTTCAAGAGTCTGAGTGCATTTCCATCCCCAAATTAGAAACAGCAGATTAGAGAGGAGTGTCAGATGTAGGAGGGATAGTGCCAGAACCAAGGAATGACAGGTAGCTGTCACAGGTGGCACAAATAGACCCTAGGAAAGAATAAAACCCAGAGAACAAAAGCTAAACTGCTTTCCCTACCCAAGAGGCCTGAGGAGACCACACAGTTACAGGGAATAGGGAGGTGTGTGCCGGGCCAGCCTCTGTTATCTAACAAGACCCTGTCTTGAAAGCAAGGGAGGGGGAAAAGAGCTGTGCAATAACAACCCTGAGTCATCAAAAGAAATGTCAAATTACAAAGGCAAGCAAATGCACCACTGGTTTTACGAGATGTCAGCAAAAGTGGTTAAAATAATAGAGGCCTGGTGCTTACAGTAATGCAGTCACCTTAAAAATATCACTTAGAGTGACGCTCTCTACACAAGCTACATTACTTTATACCACATTCCAGGAGCCCAAGACTAACAGACACCAAAAGGGGTCTCACCAGTGAGTGACCTGCCAGATCACACAAAAGTGACACAAGAGAAATTACAGATCACATCTGAGACCTCAGGGGAAAGGCTTCCTTCCCCAAGAGTGTCGTCTGGCCTGCCTAACTATTGCCTTGCTTGACAAACATCCCCAACCCAGAGATCAGTGTCAGCCACAAGCATGGGTATGTAATCACAAGAAACAAGTCAGCTGTTTGCATAAGAGCAGGGGAATGGAAGAAGCGGAGAAAAAAAACCAGCAAGGAAGAAAGCAAAGGAAAATAGGAAACAAGGGTAGTGGAAGCAGTCCAGTGAAGTGCACTGGTGTAACATGCAGTACAAGCCGCCGCCATACACTGCTGCTCCATAGACTGACAATGTCCGCGCTTCACAACTGTGGGGTCAGAGTGATCTGGAAGGTTCTATGATCACCCAGACTGAAACAGGAGCTGGAAAGAAGAGACTAGATCAGCGGTTCTTAATCCTCCCAATGCTGGACCCTTTAGTACAGTTCCCCATGTTTCAGTGACCTCCAACCACAAAGTTATCTTAAACTCACAGAGATCTGTCTGCCTTTGCCTTGGAATGCTGAGGTTAAGGTGTGGATTACTACATCTGGCCTAATAAATAAACCTTTGAAGAGAAAGAGCAGGGAGGAGGAAATAATTGTAAATATCCACGACCTCTGGCTTTCACAATCTTTCCAGACCCTTCTTCCACAGAAGTCACAGAACCTTAAGGAAGTGGGTCTGATAAGACATCCCATCCAGTAGTGCTGCCCAAGGAAGGGAACTCTCAGTCTGTTCTTTTCTGCACTTTGACTAGTTGTGGGTCACTGTGATAATTGCCATTTCCTGCAAGAAGCAGCTTCTCTGCTGAGGGTTGAGAGAGGCGTGCAGTGGTTTGAATGAGAACACCCTCACAGGCTCAGACATTGGAATACCTGGTCTCCAGTTTGTTTGAACAGTTTAGACAGGATTAGGAGGTGTGGCCTTATTTAGTGGAGGTGTGTCGCTGGGGCAGGCTTTGAAGTTTCAAAAGATTCACGCCATTTCAAGTTAGCTCTCTCCCTCCTGCTTTTGGATAGAGAAGTGAGCTCTAAGGCATTCCTGCTCCCATGCCTTTGCTCTGCCGTCACGGACTCTGACCCCCTGAAACCAGAAGTCCAATTAAATATTTTCATTTATATGTTGCCTAGGTCACAGTGTTTTGTCAACACAACAGAAAGGCAGCTGATAAAATTTTTAATCTATAGTAAGTTGTTAGGAGTCAGTTTGACACTATGTCCGTTTAGCGGAATAATGGTAGTAGGACCTCCTCAGGGCCACTGACTTATCTAGTCATAGGCCATGACCCTGGTAGTGCCAAGAATGGCTTCCATCTCATGGAATAGATTTGGTTTTTTGGTTTTGGGTTTTTTATGTGTATGAGTGTTTTGACATATGTCTATGTACAACATGTGTGCTTGCTGCCCTTGTGGGTCAGGAGAAGGCCTCAGATCCTTTTAACATATGTCTGTGTACAGCATGTGTGTTTTGCTGCCCTTGTGGAGAAGGCCTCAGATCCCCTGGAACTGGAGTTTCAGAATCTCTGTTGTGTTCCCATGTGGTTTCTGGGAATCAAGCCCTGGGTCTATTGGAAGATCAGCAAGTACTCTGAACTGATGGGACATCTCTCTGGCCCTATGAATCAGGCTTAAACCCAATCAGAAAGTAGCTGGTTATTCCTATAACATTTGAATCACTATTGTACTCGTGGGCATATCATGCCAAACAGATTGATATTGTAGTTCTCAAGGCTCATAGCTGAGTAAGAGTGACCATTACTTTTCTCCTCCGGTAGTGTCCATAACACCTTCCAGCACTATGAACGTTAGCCACGAAACTTCCAGATCAGCCTACCAGCCTGACACTCCATGTGGTATCTCACCATCACATTCTAAAGGTAATCAATAGCATCAGCAATAGCCTATGATATCCAAAAGTCTATTATACTCACTGGCCAACAACTCCAAAAGGTATAACACATTCATATCACTGGGCTTTTTATCTGTTAGCCTGTGGTATCTAGCAAGGGCTAGACTAAACAAGAGAGAGAGAGAGAGAGAGAGAGAGAGAGAGAGAGAGAGAGAGAGAATCCCAAATAAGTGAAATCAGAGATGAAAAGGAGACATTACAAGTGAAATACAGAGGATCACTAGGGATCATTTCACAACACACGACAAAGATCAGAAAACCCAGAAGCAATGGATACATTTCTGAACTACCTCCTAATCTACCAATAAAACTATGAGGACATACAATATCTAAGCAGACCACTAACAAATGCGATTCAATCATAGATAAAAATTCTCTCAAGAAAAAAAGCTCTTGCCCAGCATAATGGTGCTGGTCACCAAGTCTTGCCCAGCATAATGGTGCTGGTCACCTGAGTTTGATCCCTGTGACCCACATGGTGAAAAGACAGAACAGACTCCCACAAGCTGTCCTCTGACCTACACACACACACACACACACACACACACACACACACACACACACACACACACCTTTTAATATATGTTATTTATATATAGGGAGATGGAATGCAGCCCACTAGTAGACAGCTTTGCTGCCAAGTCCTGCAGAGCTGGAGACTGAACCCAAGATCTCAAACGTGCTAAGCAAGTGTCCCACCACTCCCCAGCCCATCACCAGCTGGTTTTGTTGAAGGAGACTGCAGTATCAGGAACTGAATCCAGTTCCTCACCAATGCTAAGCAAACAAATATTCTAGCACCGAACCACTCATTCAGCCCGTGAGCATGGTCATGCATGCCTGTAATCCCAGCAATCAAGAGGCTGAGGTAGAAACAAAAGTATCACAAAGTCAAGGCCAGCTTCTGACTTCACAGCATCTGATACAAAAATAATAATAATAATAATTTTTAAAAATAAAAAAAAGTCATGGTAGCCAATGCCTTCAATCCCAGTACTTAGGAGACAGAGGAACATTGACCTCTGCTGTGAGTTCAAGGTCAGCCTGGTCTACATCCCAGGTCCCAGCCCAGCAAGGACTACATAGTGAGAGCTTGTCTCAAAATAAATTGAAAATGTAATGATTATAGACAATCTCAAAGGGGATATACAGGAATGCAAAAATGTTATAACATATTCAGTATACAATCAGGCTGGGGTATAGTGGTAGAGCATTTGTTTATTCAGCATGCACAAAGACCTGAGTCCGAATCACAGTAGCAAAAAAGAAGAGATAAAAGCACTTACAACTAAGCCTGACAACCTGAATTCCATCCCCAGGACCCACAGGATACAAGCTCACCGACATGCGTACACACAAAAAAAATAAATAAATGTAAAATATTTTAAAGACTATAAAAATCAGCACATAAATCATATTAATGAAGTGGAGGATAAGAAGTATATTAACATTTCAATCAATGCAGAAAACAGTATTACGTCATAAAAAAATTCTCAGAGTCAGTGGTGAAGAGATGATATAGCTCAATAGTAGAGCATGGGTGGAAAATAGCTCAGTTAGTAAAACTTGATCTCTAGCACTTACACACACACACAAATTGGTATGGGGGCTATGGCTCAGCAGGTTGAGAGTACTGGCTGCTCTCCCAGAGGACCTGGGTTCGGTTCCCAGCACCCACATGGTAACTCACAACTGCCTATAACTCCAGTTCCAGGGGATCTGACTCTGCCCTCTGGCCCCATTGGACACAACACACATGGTGCACTTATATACATGCAAGCAAAACATTCATACACATAAAAATAAATACATCAAAAAAAAAAGAAAAAAAGAAAACAACTAGGTTGTAGTGTGTGTACTTGTACATTTGTCATCCCTGCACTGTGAAAGCAGAGGCAGAACCCCTGGCTCAGAGTTAGGTTCCCTGGCCAGCCAGCCTAACCTAACTGATAAGCCTCAGTTCCCAGTGAGGGATTCTGTTTCATAAAACAAGAAGGCTCAATGGTTAAAAACACTGGCGGCCCTTTCAGAGGACCCAGATTCCATTCCCAGTATTCACATGGCTCATAACCATCTATAACTCCAGTTCCACAGGATCTGACACCTTCTTCTGGCCTCCTCTGGCATCAGGCATGTATATGGTACACAGACAAATATGTAAATAGGACAGTCATCCATATAAAATAGAAATAGATAAGGCTAATTTATCAAAAAAAAAAAGGCAAATATCTCCTGAAAAATGAAACACAAGGTTGATCTCTGACCTCCAAACACCACACACACACGGGGGTGAGGGTGAGGATACCGATACCACGAACCACATGCTATTTAGGCCAATCACGGCTGCACAGGGAGCTGGAAGCCTCCTGCCTGCTGGGTAGTTCTCAGTGTCAGAAGGTGCTATGTCTGCTGCTGAGAAAGAAAGAGTCATCAGTGATGTTATCCAGCTGTGAACCATGCATGCTACAATGCCCACCTAGCAGGCAACATGCCCCTTTGGCACTTCAGAAGATGTGATTGTTATGTGGTTAACCAACCACTTTGTGACTGGATTTGAGGTTGGCTCACAGGAGAGAGTTCATGCCTGGTACTGTACACCTTGTCTAAAGCCCATAGTACAGGAGGTCATAGGCCCTAGGGAGAAACTACCACTGCTGTGTTGCTAAATGGACATGGTAGCAAATCGCCTTCTAATATTAATATTTATAAGCACAGATTAGTGTTGCTCTCAACCTTGGTCAGAGGACTTGCTTTTGTTCCGGGCAATGATTAATGCAGAGACTGACTCCCAGCTGGTCAATGTCCTGAGAACAGTGACTCTGAGTGCTCAGCCCTGAATAAAGACATCTATATCACCTGCTCCAAGGCTGAAGGAACAGCTCAGAACAGAGAGTGGGGAAAATGTAAGAACCGGAGGGGAGGGAAGGGGAGGGGGCTGTGAAACATCACCGCACTCATGGACTCCCAGAGTAAGACAGCCAGTCAGCACGGCATCAGGGACAGGGGACAGGGGAGGGCTCATGTCCCTTAGGGACCATTGGTGTTAAAGGCTGCTAGAGGAGGAGAAATTATCTACCTTCTTTAGTGCTCTAGCCTATGCACCTGTAAATAACTCCCCATGAAAGCTCATGCAAGCCAGCCTTGATAAACTCAGGTCACAAAAAAAAAAAAAAAAAAAAGAGGGGGGGGGGGGGGGGGGGAGAGGAGCTGGTTGAGAAATAGAGTGGAAGAGGGTGAGAGGACTGAAAATGACCCGATACCCTGCATAAATGTATGAAACTATCAAAAAGTAATACTTTTAAAGACACATTTTCTTGCCAGGCAATAGTAGCACATGCCTTTAATGCCAGTACTTGGGAGGCAGAAAAAGGCCATCTCTGTGAGTTGGAGGCCAACCTGGTCTACAGAGTGAGTTCCAGGCCAGGCTCCAAAGCTACAGAGAAACCCTGTCTCAAAAAAAAAAAAAAAAAACAAACACACATTTTCTCAAGCAGATGATGAGGACCAACACCTGATGTGGTACAGACACAACCACATCACACGTAAAAGTGTATACACACACACACACACACACACACACACACACAAGATAAATACACATATTGAAGCCTGGGTCACAAAGCATACTGATGCCAGGCTCAACTTCATCTCAAAAAAAATGAATGGCTGAATTCCTGATCTTCCTGCACACCACCAGGCATGGGATTCCAGGGGTGCACCACCAGGCATGGGATTCCAGGGGTGCACCACCAGGCCTGCTTGACCCTTACAGAGGATAGAAAGAGAAGTAAGGCAAGAGAAGAAATGAGGAGCACTGTGGGCAGAGGAAGTCATCCCTGTCTGCACATGACACTACGCTATATATAGAAAAATGCAAGACTCCAGCCAAAACCTGCTAGAACTACAAATTCAGTAAGGTTGCAAACTATAAAACCAGCACCTAAAAAATACTAATTAGCTCTTCTATACACCAATAATGAAATTACTGGAAGACAAACCAAGACCCATTCTCATTAACAATAGCTGCCAAAAATAAGACCCCTGGAATAAACATAAGCAAAGAAAAGAAAGAGAGAGAGATGTTCATGGACTGGAGAATAGTGCTGAAATATCTGCATCACCCAAAACAACCTACAGCGTCAGTGCAGAATATACAATGATGTTCTTCACAGAAGGGGAAAAACAACCACAACCGGATAAGGAGATGGCTCCACAGCTAAGCATAAGGACCCAAGTTCAAATCTCAGAGCCCACACACAAGTCTGGACATGGTCATACTGTTGGTGGCAGACATGGAAGCAACACTGGGCTTGCTGGCCATCAGCTTCAATCCAGCTTCAGAAGGTCTCAGTGCATCTCGGTGGAGTAAGGTAGACAGAGAGATCAGAACACCTGACATCTCCCTCTGAGTTCTGCTTGTACATACTTATTTTTAATCACAAAACTTGGGGAGGGGGGCAGGATTAATAGCTAGAGCAATCCTGAACATAAAGGAAACTCAAGAGGCAGAAGCAGGAGGATCTCAGTGAGTTTAAGGCCAGCCTGGTCTACAGAATGAGTTCCAGAACAGCCAGGACTGTTACACAGAGAAACTCTGTTTCAAAAAAACAAAAAATAAAATAAAAATAAAGTGATAATAGAACAGTGGTGAAAAGAAAGAAGTGGGGGGGAGGGAGGGGGAGCTACCGGAATCTGGGAAGGGTAAGGAAGCCAAGGGGTGGGGATAGGATGATTGACAGGACAAGGGTACACCCAGAAAGGACAAATAACTTTAAGATTCCAGTCAGGCGGTGATTGACAACAATTTATCGGATGTTTCAGAATCGCTGAAAGGATTCTGAACATTCCCAACACAACAAAATGACAACACACTGAAGAGATGACAGAAAAGCCAATTACCTGGCTGATTTTCTTTTCTTTTTTTTTTTTTTAAACTTTATTTATTTGCCTTGGTGTTTTGCCTGGAACTGGAACTACAGACAGTTGTTAGCTGCCATGTGGGTGCTGGGAATCAAACCCGGGTCCTCTGGAAGAGCAGACGGTGCTCTTAACCACTGAGCCATCTCTCCAGCCCCCTGGCTGATTTTCTATGCTGTGCATATGGATTAAAATGCCACAGTGAAGCTGGAGAGACGGCTCAACCATTAAAAGTTAGGCTCACAACCAAAAATATAAAATGCCACACTGTAGCTCATAATACATACAGCTACTATGTGTCCACACACATACAATTAAAAGCCATTCATGAACCAGGTACAGAGGCATAGGCCTGTAATCCTAGTACTTTAGAGGCTGAACCATGAAGATCCCAAGTTCAAGATCAGACCTGGTAACGTGATGACTTCCAGGTCAGTCTGTGCTATACAGCAAGGCCCCGTGCCAGAAAAATGGAGGAGGAAGAGAGAAGGGAAAAAACTGAAAGTACATACACGGGAAAATTAGTGCAGTGCACCATTACCCATGATCCTCTGCAAATCTGAGAAACTGGAACTAATAGACATGGACAGGAGTGGCTGCTAGGTAATCTGATAAACGCTAAGAATTACAAGTACAATGGTATTGTCCTACTTCATTAAAAAAAATAACAGCAACAAAACTATTCCTGAAGGAGAACAATAGGAAGAACATGAGAAAGGTGAGGGGGCTGCTTTCTTCCTTTTTCTCTGTGTAGCCCTGACTGTCCTGGAACCAGCTCTGTAGACCAGGGTAGCCTTGAACTCACAGAGATCTGCCTGCCTCTGCTTCCCAAGTGCTGGGATCAAAGGCATGCACCACCACCCAGCTCTTCCTTTATTTTTTAAGGAAGAACTGTAGTGAATTGTTTGTTTGAGACAAGGTTTCTCTATGGAGACCAAGCTGGCCTCAGAAACCCATCTAGCTGCCTTCTGGAATTAAAGGTGTGCTCTGTTTGTTTGCTTCTTGAGACAGGGTTTCTTGTATGCCAGGCTAGCTTCAAACTTGCTGAGGAAGAATGATCTTGAACTCCTGACCCTCCAGGACACCATCTCCCAGTTGGTGGGGCTACAGGTACTACCACCCACAGTTTATGCGGTGCTGGGGACCAAACATACAGCCTCATGTATGTTAGGCAAGCTCTTTATTAACTGGTCTGTCTCACCAACCCTTAAACTGAATTTACATACAAAACGGTTTAGGGGTAGTACTGGTGATTGAATTTGGAGCTTCCACTTGAGGACTTGATAAGCTAGACTCCCACAGTGTACATTAATTTTTACATTAAAAAAAATAAAGTCGCAGGCATTCATTTCCCAGTTCCTTCTTATTGACTGGACTCACACCCCAACTTCTGCCCAGTCCTCCACATCATCATTCCTGCCCCATCTCTACTTACAGATGCAGGCAGCGGCCAGCAGGCGGCCAGCGGCATAGGGAGCACCACAGGTCGGGAAGAGGGGCTGCACCAAGTAGTTGGCAAAGGTGATGGCAATGACGGCCTGGCTGGTGGGTTCAATGATGAGCAGAGAAGTCCAGAGGCGGATGAAGGCAAGAAATCCCCCGAAGGCCTCCAGGATATAAGCATAGCTGGCCCCAGATTTCTTAATGGTGGTACCCAGTTCGGCATAACAGAGGGCCCCAAAGACGGAGAAAATGCCCCCAACAGCCCAGATGACCAGTGAGAGGCCGAAAGAGGCACTGTACATGAGTACACCCTTGGGGGACACAAAGATGCCGGAGCCGATCATGTTCCCCACAATCAGGCTCACGCCGTTAAGAAGCGAGATCTCCTTCTTCAGCTTTACCTGCTCTGCCCCTGGACTGTCCCCATCTCCCAGAGCAGAGGTATTTGCCTCATGCTGAGCAGCCACTTGATATTTGGTGCGGTCGGCCATGGTGGAGAGGAGGAAGGCCTTCACCAGCTTTCTTGCATTGCCCTCTAAGGGAGAAAGAAGAAGATGGGACTGGTAATCCACACAACATCTCTCCCTCCCAACCCACAGGCTCCAAGACAGCAGTCAGTACCCACCACAGTTCAGAAACCTTTCTCACTCAACTTCACAAAAAAAAATCCTCTTCCCCAAAGCCTTATCAAAATGACCCCAACTTGACTTTTCCCCCAGAAGAAAAGCACCCCAGTCTCTCATCCTAAGGAGAGACCTATTGTAACACAGGACAGGCATGAAGCAGTTCAATAGCTCTCCATATAACCATAGTGGTTCCAACCTTTTTTCTACCTCCCCACCCCCCCACCCCCCAAAAAAGCCTGTCTAGCCTCCGATTTCAGTTTCCAGTGCCACTATGCTGAGATGCCTGCATGAGGAAGCAGCCCTGCAAGCGACTGATTTGCTAGATCCTCTTTTTGCTGAGACACTGCTCTCTCCCCAAGGAGACTCCCCACAGGACTTTGTGTGCGAGCCTGAAGCTTTGAAAGTGCTCCTGTTAGGAACGTTTCTGTGCGTTCCCTCCCTGCTCGGGAATATCCATTAGCAAATGGTCAGCTGGCATCTTCGATGCTGGCAAGGCCCAAGCAGCCCCACCCATCCTGAAAAGAGGCAATTCTCTTTATGTTTGCTTTTCCTTTGCCAGACACCTGTCCCAATCTCTACCATCCCAGGCCTCCTGTCATCAAATCACTCACGTCCATACCAGCCAAAAAGCAGGACTGATCTTTCAGAAGGATGGCCCAAATATACAACAGAACTCAGAGGTGACTGGAGGCAGTGGCTGCCCACCCACCACAGAATGGCTGGAGATACACCAAACCAAACCAAGGAAAGGGAGAGAGCTAGAAGCCAGGCAGCACATGCCTGGAAATACAGAGCTGGAGACAGCTGTACAAACTAGGAAAACTCCACGAGACAAATGAGGAAACAGCAGAGCAAGCTCTGAAGCGAGGAAGTGACTGGACATGCAGAAGAGTAGAGGGGTTAGCAGGGGGCAGGGTGGGGCACACTCACTCCCTGGCTCTGGATATAAGTAGGTTCCCACAGCGATGGCCAGCAGCAGTCAAGGTGACAGAGGCACTGGCCCTCCAAGCGCAGTGCTCTGGCCTGTTCCTCCGGCCTCCAGCAGTAAAAGGGAAGCCTAGACAAATGCCTACCGGATTTAAGTCAGGTCAAGAAGGGAGGAGGAGGTGAGGGAGCTAGAAAAGGAAGGGGTGAGGGAAAGGGAGAGGAGTGTTAAGCAACCATCTGGGTCCAAGGTTCACAGGCCTTTCACATCTGCAAAAGGGGCAGCTAGGAGCTCTTGGCTCAGCATTTTCGGTGATAAGAAGGTGCTCGATCAGGAGTCTCCTTTGTCAGCTCTGCCTCAGGACAGGAGGCCCAGAGGGAAGGGAAGAGCCAACTGGGCGTGTTCTCTGCAACCCTGGAGTGTCTGGTTAGTGGTGACACAGACTTCTTCTGGGTGTCCTCCATGTCCCACCTCAACCTCATTTCTCTTTCATCCCAAACAAGAAAGACAGGAAGGTTACGGAACATGACACGATGTCCGTACGCTGACATTATAGAGAGAGCCGTCCAGACACCCTGTGTGGGCGCCCTAAGGGAGAATGCTGTATACTTCCCTATGCAGAGAGGAGAGTGGCAGCCTGTAAACTCAGGCCATCAACCCAAAGTCTTAGCCTCAAGTTATTTCAGAAGAAATACAGTCCAGAAATGTGAACAAACTTCCGGGTACAGCTCCATCTCACCAGTGTGCTATTTCATCCTTAGGGAAACACATTAAGACCTCTGGAGCATTCAAAAATTCCTATGAGGGGTGGAGGCCACACACACCTTTAACCCCAGCACTTGGGAGGCAGAGGCAGGTGAATCTCTGAGTTCAAGGGCAGCCTGGTTCCAGGAAAACCAAGTCTATGCAGAGAAACCCTGTCTCAATAAATAATAAGAAGAAACAATAAGTGAATAAATAAGTATATATTATATATATATATATATATATATATATATATATATATATATGGAGGGCTAGAGTGTCATCCAATGGTAGAGTGCTGACTGCTTACCTACCCCCACACACACACACACACACAAGTGTGGAAATAAGGTTTCACTGAGTTATGCTAAGCAGGCCCAGAATAGAAAAGGTTCCACATTTTTAAAATCACAGTTTATTCTGTCTTTATAGTCTACTTTAAATCTAATATTCTGAGTCTTTTTTGACAACCTTCCTGTTCTGAAATAGAACTGTCTGTCCTTTCTTTTATCCATCCTATCCATTTTTGGTTATTATACAAAAATATCCTAGAGGCTTCTCTACGGCTCACCTTCCTATTCTGGCCCCTTAAAATGTTTAGCTAACCCAAGATGGGATGCTGGACTTGGTCTTCCACAGACCATGCTTGAGGGTGGAGAAATAGATAGCCTGGCAGTTCAGAGCATGCGCTATTCTTGAGAAGACCTGGGTTCAATTTCCAGCACCCACACGGTGACTCCCAACTTCAGTTCCAATTCTGATGCCTCTTCTGGATTCCATGGGTATTGGACATACACGGTACCCAGACACATGCAGGCAAAACACCCATACATGCAAGAATAAAATAAAAAAAAATTTTAAAGCTCATGTTTCTCACAAGAATGACAGATCACAATACATCTGTCTGAAATCCACCTGGAAGACGCTGTTCTTTTCTCCCAGCATCCCCCTCCCCCTATACCCTGAAAGACTTCCATAAAATTAGTCCTAGCATTGTTTGAGTTCTTGGCCAGACCGGACACACTGTTACACATTTCAATGCATAATCTACTGAATTGTATGCAGCCCTGTAAGGCGGGTACCATACACTCTGTGGGGGAGCCAAAGGAAAGAGGATGCGATGCTGGCAACAAAGATCACAGAGCTATGTTATCTTCCCGACCCTTGCAGGTCTCTGGTCACTTGGCCTTTCCTGTAGACAGAAAACCACATCAGGGGGGCTCTCTAATGAGTTACCTAGAGGAGCCTGGGATCAGATTGAAAAGAAAGCCCCTGCAGTCTTTAGGCAGGTGTTGGGGGTGGGGTAGGGTAGCACTGCCACTGACTCCAGGCTGCTCCTCCTTTTCTCATTTTGAGTGAGGAAGAGCGATGATGATGATGATGGTGTCTACCCAGAGCGCTGGGATGTCTAGGGTGCCCACTACTAAAGACACAGAATCACACATCAGGACACCTACCCTTCTATGATCAAAGTACACCAGCACCAATGGAGTACAAATTCAAATGTGAAATCCAGAAGAAAAGGAAGTGAGGGGGTGGGGTGCACGTGGTTGAATTCATGGCTGGCGTAAAAGTGAAATCCTCAAAGGAACTGAGTCAGATGAGCCTAGGACAGAACCCACACCCCAGCAAACAGCACGCCCTAGTGGTATCACCAGGAAGTACTACAAATGGATCCATCTTCCCAGCCCTGCCATTCATGGAAATGTCCCCCCTCTTCTCAGCCAGTGCCTGGCTCCAAAGACAAGAAGACACCACCTTTGGCAGCTCACTTTCCTCCCTGAGAGCCTGGCTCTTAGTGTAAGGCTTCATCCGTTCGGGCAGCCTTGCAAAGCAGAATCCCCAGGCTCTCCTGAAGAAACTCAGGCACAGCAGGTTTCACAGAAGCCTTCCTAGCCCATGTCATTTTCCCTTTCCATTGGCGTGCTCATCTCTGAAGACACTGAGGTCGTTGGGGGAGGGGGATACACTCATTCTACAGTCTAGAGACATTTTCAATCCAGGGATTCCAGGGAGCAGGCAACAGGGCACCAGGCATGCCTCACAGAACAGCCAGCCAGTGCTCAAGTCCCATACTCCACGCTCCCTCCAACAGCAACGCTAAAACACCCTTCCTCCAGGAACCTGCACACAGTTCAGAGTCTTGACTCCTCAGCCAAGCTCCAAGAGCTACTATGAGAACACACTTGTCCTCCAGAGACCCCAGGGCTTGCCTTCTGCTACCCAGCGGGTCTGTGTGCCTCCCTTAACAAAACAGATACACACTAGTGCAATTAGACTATTCATCATTCCACAATAGCCTCTCAGCCCTTCCTTCTCCAGCTCTCCATTTGTTTTTTTTTTTTATATTCTACTATAACTAAGACCGTCCCTTTAAAAAGAAAAAAGTGAATTAAAAAAAAAAAGAAGAAGAAGAAGAAACTGTTTACTGTTCTGCCCAGGACTTCCCATTAACCAAAAGCTGAAGTCTCTGGACAGAAGTCTCTACCTAGACAGGGCCAGGGCTGGGGGCCCAAGAAATAAGGTTCTTGTCTCCCTTGGCCAATTTTCAGGTTCTCCATCCTCCTCCTGGGCTTCCCCACACATCCACTTTTCCTTCTTCCCCACCTCTTACCTGTCTGGAGACCTTTGGACACGTGGGGAGGAGGGGGCTATCGGCACTCTAGGGTGAGGGGTGGTAGGTAAGAGAATCGGGGGTGTGACTTCAGCAGTTGTTGACTCTGAGGAGCAGAAAAGGCAGAGGGTGACGGACTGAAATGGAAAACAGGAAAACACATGTGTGACTCCGGCCGGCAATGGGGAGGGGCCAAGAGGACGGGCTGGAACTGAGGCTGCCTGGTCAGATCCAGAGGACCTCAGAGCCTGCTGGCACCGAGCATCCTCACCTCTGTTCCGCTCCTCCTCCCCACATCAGCCCGGGTCCTCTCGGCACCCTACTTTGCAATTTAAATGCAATTTAAAGCCCGATCCTAAATCCCCTCTCAGCCTTTCCTTCATTTCCTAATTCTCCTGTCTTACCTACAGCATTTGATCCACCATCAGGCCAGTGAAATTCTGCAGTCTTATCTCAAGAGTCTGTGCCATTTCAGCCTCTAAAACAAACCAAGGAAGCCAACACATACCAATGAAGGCCATCTGTGGGAACAGCCAAGTGTGTACCCAGATATCAACAAGCCCACTCACAGCTCAGATCCCTAATTGGCTGAGGAGTTGTTAACAATGAGTCTGAGTTACTAGGTAAAGACCAACTAGGCCTGTGCCACCCTGGGCACATTCCTAAGTTGGCAGCCTTTCAAACCACTGTTATATTTAAATATAACAGTGAATGTTTACTTTGCAGAAAGGGGGAAAATGTGATCTTGGAATAAAAAGTAGGAGAGGACTGGGGAGATGTTTCTGTGGGTAAAGGTGCCCGTCTTCAAAACCTGACAAGCTGATCCAAGCCCTGGAACCTGCCAAGTGGAAAAGCTGCCTCCAAAGCCATCCTCTGGCCAGGCATGGAGGTACAGTACTTCAGTCCTTCAATCCCAGTACTTGGAAAAGACAAACAGGCAGATCTCATGAGCTAGAACCCAGACTTGCCACAAAACCAAGGCTACATAGAACTTGTCTTTAAAAAACAAAAATGAAAAGAACTTGTTCTCTGGCACACTTGCACTGTGGTACGTATACACCTGTGCTCTCATACATTCACACACAGGTTCATGCACTAGTAAATAAAAACGTTTAAAAACTATATGAGCCCCTTTATATTACAGATGTCATTTTCAGAAGACACCTCTTGGTAGGCATATTGGACCATTAAAAATACAGATAGTATAAATCTCCATTCAGGAGAGTGCCACTTGATAGCACGAGAAGCATTTACACAGTCCCAGGTGTGACTGTCGCCTCTGGGCAGCCATCAGTTTGCTGGTGTCCAATCCACACCCTGCAACTTGCATCTGTGTTCTGCAAGTTACTCCCAATATGGGCTCTCGCAAGGGCTCAAGAATCCTGATGAGGAACTAGAGATGACACTGTAAAAGGCACATACTGCTAGTCCAGAGCCACTGCACACACATCAGGCAGCCCTGTCTGTGTCTCCAGGACAGGACACCCTCTTCTGGCCTCTGCAAATATTTACATCCATGTGCAGCATTACACACAGCACATATACATACATAAAAGTAATAAAACAAAATTAACAAACAATTCTGGCTGCATCCCTAGATAGGAACCAAGTTACATGTTACCAAAAGGCAGAAATCAGAAATCACTGGCACCAAATCAGAATTACTCCAAGAAAAAAATGTGATGCCCTTTTGGATCCAAGCTGTTCCCTGGCTGACCTGCCTTTAATTCTTACTCTGGGGAGAGATCCAAGTGAGGAGCAGTCGTAGGAGGTGACAGTCACTTCTGCTATCTATTACAGAAGTCTGGCCTCTCTCCTGGGACCACACAACAACCTCACTCCCACCAGAACTTTTGCAACATCTGACCGGTCTCCCTGCTAGGAACATTCTTTTCTGTGACATTTTTCATTCCTGGTATTATTTGTTGGTCATCACCTCAGCCAATAGGAGATAAGCATCAGAAGATCTCTGTTCACCGTTGTAGCCTGCAGCAGAGGGAGGCACCAATAAATGTTTGCTAGATAAATAAGTCATAAGAAGAACAATACTCCTTTCTCTTTGATTCTCCATCTGACCAGGCTCCTGGGTAGGTTCTTGAATTTGCCCTCCAAGCCACCTCTTCTTACTACACTTAGGTTACTTAGAATAAGGAGGATTCATAGATACTTTATCTTTTCCATCTCAATGGCTTCAAGGGAAGGAGTGTGGTTTTATTTTTACTGACAATCCTAAAAGTTTGAAATTGACTTTTAGGGCTTGGTGGCAGAGCATTTACCTAGCACGCACAAGATCCTGGCTTTCATCTCTAGGGGCTATGAAAATTTTAGGGATAGTCAGGGTAGCTCAAACCCAGCATTTGGGATGTGGAGGCAGGAGAATCTGGAGTTCAAGGCCAGCCTCAATACATAATAAATCTGAGGCTAGCCTGGGCTACAAAAATCCTGTCTCAAAAAAAAATTAAAAAAAAAAAAAAAGAAAGAAATGAAGGAAAAGGAAATGAGGCAGCAGGAGGAGACTGAAGGACTTGAGTTCGAATCCCGGAACCCTGGTAAAAAGCTACTACGGGTGGAGACAGGAGAGGGCTGCTGAGTATTGCTGGCTGCCAGCCCAGCTCCAAACGGGGTGAGAGACTGTCTTAAGGGAATCGGCAGATAAAATGATCAAGAGTGCACATCCTGCATCCTCTGACACAGGCACAAGCGCCCAAAAGAACACACATACACACACTCATACACTACACTCAACATACATGCACACCAGAAATGAAATTGACTTTTGTTTAGCTAATGGAAAAACTAAAAGGCTCATACCTAACATTCTTTCCTGAGCCCCCATCTAGATGCGGCCCATCCCCCTCCACCAGCGGGCTCACCTTTGCCTCTTTCTCCCACGCTCCCTCCCCAGCCACTCTTCACTTCACGGAGGCCCCGCTGGCACCTCCCTTTAGTTGGCTCTTCCTCTTGGTCTGCAGCTCTAAAATCTGGGCCGCTCAATACCCGACCTAGCCACAATGCCCTTGATGCTCTGGGCAGACTCGAACCAGGACTCTGTCAAGGTAGGGACCAGGACCCCATTCCACCCTACCCCGCGTCCCTTCTGTTCCCTTCCCTTGTATCTAAGAAGCTCTTTAAAAAAAAAAAAAAAAAAAAAAGGAATTGTGGTGAATGAGAGAAAGAGAAGCAAAGGTCTAAGAACCCAAAGGCCCGGCAAGCTGACCGCCCCCCAGCCCTGTCCCGCGCCTGCAAGATGAGTCCCCGGGGATTGAAAGTGACCGCAGATACCCTTAGAGACCTGTCCTCTGCTCCAGGAACACTCAGCTTCCTCTTCCCTCCCTCCCAATCCAGCCTGAGCAGGCAGCTAGACTTTTAAAAACCCAACCGCCAAACAGCCCCTGCCTCTAACAGAGGAGCCGGCTTTAGAAGCCCCGTGGGCAGCGGGGTACAGGGGCGGTGCCTGCTTGCACAGCCGGGGGAGGGGTCTCCCGAACTTTAACTCTGCCTGCCTTCACGGTCAGACTCTCCGCCCCCTCGGGGGAAATGTTGCATCAGCTACAGGGTTCCAAACTAAAGAAAAGTGGCCAGGTTGCCCCAAGGTGTCCTAAGTAGTCACCAGGAGGCAGCAGTCAACCAAAAATAAAGGTGCTAAGGGTGTCGCGAAGGCTGACCTTCCCAGTGCACCTTTCAGCAGATCCAGGCAGAGCTAGATGAGAATTCTGATTCTTGCAAGGTAGCAAACGCTTCTAATTTCGGCACTCAAGAGGCGGATCCACCAGGACCAGAAGTTCAAAGCCATCCTCAGCTACAAAGCAAGTTGAAGGCCCGCCAGTCTCAGAAAGAAAAAGAACGAATGACGAAAGGTTTTGGATAGTAGACATGAGTTCCTGACAGTCCAATTCACAGAGCTCATGATCAAATTTGTATCTATTGGCAGGTGGCGATAGCACATGCCTTTAACTCCAGAACTCAGGAGAGGGAGGCAGAGGGATCTCTGTGAGTTAGAGGCCAGCCTGGTCTATGGAGAGAATTCCAGAACAGCTAGGGCTACACAGAAAAACCTGTCTGGGTGTGGGGTGGGGTGTCTGTGCTGAATGAATGGTATTTGTATCCATGTGCTGGATGGGGTGGGGTATTCAGACATGCAGAGACCAAAGGAGAGCCTGAGGTGTCTTTCTCTATTGCTCTTTACTGCATTTCCTTGAGACAGGGTCTCTTGCTGGACCTGAAGCTCACAGTTTTTGCTAGGCTGGCTGGCCAGCAGGTTCCCAGGACCTGCCATAATAATCTCATTGAGCCAATTCTGTTTTTAGGTGGGTGCTAGGGAGCATTGAAGGGAACTGGTTCTGTTACACGGCTCACGGAATCAGTCCAGGATTCATAAGCCAAGATTGTGAGTTCATGTGCCATGATGCCAACATAGAGGTCCTGGCATCCAGTCCATCGAAAATGCTCTCCCAAACATATATGTTTCCCAGTTTTTCCTCTTCCCTTCCTGAGCACCTGAGTGGCTGTTATGGCAATCTTTGGGAAGGTAAAAGATGGTGTGAGCATTGCAGAAGCCATGGGGTTGCTTTCGGACCAGGAACAGCAAGGACAGCAGGGAGCTCACCCTCTGAACAGCTCTGACCCTTCAGCTTGTACGCCATCTGAAGCGGCATCGTTCAGCAGCTCACCCTCCAGCCCACCTGCCCACAGCAGCCTGTGATCTCTAACTACTAACTATAGTCCTTCGGTTTTCATATCTTCCAACTCTAACTGGATGACAAAGTTACATTTCTGGTTATGAATAAAAAACAAGTGGCAAAAAAGAGGCCTCTCATTTCCCAGAGCAATTTCTTGAGCAAAAGTGACAATGTCTAAACCCACAGAACAGAGAGGTATTTGGATAGCATGGGGGGGGATATGAGCGCAGCACAAAATACAAAAGCTAAATTTGGAACCCGGTGTCCTTGAAAGGCAAAGAACTCTAGGAGAGGAAACACGGAAATCTCAAACTCAGTTTTCTATAACTGTTGATTCCATTGTTTTCAGATGAAGTGCAGAGGACATTCAGTGTGACAAGACAGAGCCACTTTCCTATGGCTGATGTGGCCGGATAAGCCATTAGAGAAGACTGTGCAGATGCCAGACTCAATGTTCCATAATGTTCAAAAGCTGGTGGACTAGAGAGATGGCTCAGCAGTTAAGAGTACTCACTGCTCTTACAGAGGACCCAGGTTCAATTCCTAACACACACAATGAGCTCACAATCTCCTTTAACTCCAGTTCCAGGGGACCTGACGCCCGCTTCTGGCCACCAAAGGCTCCTGCACATGCATGGTTACACATACGTACACTCAGGTGCACACACATTCATAAAAATAAACAGTTTGAGCCAAGATGTCGACTTCCAAGTATAAGTCTGCGCGCCTGGCCACTCTCCCCAGTACCCTCGACCCAGCCGAGTATGACGTGTCTCGGGAGACCCGAAAGGCACAGATCGAGCGCTTGAGCACAAGGGCCAGGCTTAAACAGGAATATCTGCTTCAGTACAACCACCACAAACGCACATCGCACATTGATGATCCTGCTTTGATCCGTTGGACCTATGCAAGATCAGCAAATGTTTATCCTAATTTCAGACCCACTCCCAAGAACTCACTCTTAGGCACTGTGGCGGCATTTGGGCCGCTCATCTTCTGGTATTATGTTTTCAAAACAGACAGGGACAGAAAGGAAAGATTTATCCGGGAAGGAAAACTGGATCGAAGTTTAAAGATCACCTATTAAGTCTGACAAGAATGATTCTGTCCTTACATAATAAATAAATCTTCTACTAATCACTAAATAAATAAATAAACAGTTTAAAAGAATGGTAGCAATGTGTGTGGTGGCCCACACCTTTGCTTTTAGCATTTGGAAGGCAGAGGCAGGTGGATCTCTGTGAGTTCCAGGGAAGACTGGTCTACAGAGTGAGTTCAAGGACAGCCAGAGCTGTTACACAGAGAAACCTTATCTTTAAAAAAAAAAATACACCATTAGTGGTTTATTTATTACTTACTGGTTTTCAAGACAGGGTTTTTCAGTGTAGCCCAAGCTATCCTGAGACTCACTTTGTAGACCAGGCTAGCCTCAGACACAAAGTTCTGCCTGCCTTTGCCTCTCAAGTGCTGGGATTAAAGGTTTGTGTAACCATCTCCCAGGTGCAGTCTATTTATAACCTGTGGATTGATTACACCTGTGCTACATCGAGATCAAACTTCCTTTCCTGCCCCCAAATCCTCTGCCTCTTGCTCTATCGAGTGACCACACATGGCTTTTGTTGTTTTGTTTTGTTTTGTTTTGTGACAGGATCTCACCATGTAGCCCTCGATGTCCTGGAACTCACTATGTAGACCAGGCTAGCCTCAGGTCCACAGAGATCTGTCTGCCTCTGCCTCCCTAGTGCTGGGATCCAAAGAGAGTGTTATCACACCTGGCACATATGCCCATTTTTTTCATGTTTTATTGTCCATATTATTATTCCCCAAAAAGCATTGCTATCACTTTGAATGATTTTACCAATTGATGGCATCCTCCCCTGTGTGAGCTTCCAAGACGGGCAAGCTGCTAGTCCAATTCTCTTATTACTGAGGATGACAGTATGAAGTTATCATCTCACTTATTACTGCAGAATATTGACTCTTACCCTATTCTTCAAGCTTTTGGCTTCTGCATGCTCCCTCAACAGAAAACAATGTGATTCCAATGATGTCTGGGGACCAAAAGCTTAATAACACAAATTTAAAGACACAATCATTCAGTCTCTGTTCTAATACTACCTGTAACAAAAGTGAATCCATGATCATTTTGTTTATGTGCTCACAGTGCGCGCGCGCGCGCGCGCGCGCGTGCGTGCGTGCGTGCGTGCGTGCGTGCGTGTGTGTGTGTGTGTGTGTGTGTGTGTGTGTGTGTGTGCGCGCGCGCTAGAGTATGAGCACCACATGCCCATCTGGTGCCTATCGAGGCCAGAAGAGAGCATCAGATCCCCTGGAACTGAAGTTACAGCTGATTGTGAGCTGCCAAGTAGGTTGCTAGGATCAAACTGGAGCCTCACACATGGCAAGTCTACCAAAAGCCTACAAGCCCAACAGCCACATTTGCATCAATCTCCCAACCTCTGAAAATGTCAGAAAAGCTGTACAATGGTTGCTCGAACACTGTCTTTTCTCCTTTGTGGAGTCAATGAGAAAAACATATGAAGTTATTTATGTAGAATTGGTTTTGAAAGTTTTATTTTTGTTATTTTTAATTATGTGTATGGGGAGGGGAATGTACACTTGAGTGCAGACTGCCCTCGGGGCTACATGGGCCAGATCCCCGGGAGCAAGTGATACAGGTGATTCTGAGGTACCTGATATAGGTTCTGAGACTCAAACTCAGGTCCTTTGCAAGAGCCATAGAAGTGGCTTTGAAAAATACAGGGTCTGGAGAGGGCTGAAGAATCGACTCTATGTCAAGAGCACTGGCTGCTCTTCTATAGAAGAAGTTGATTTAGTTCTATCAACCTGTCTTAGGGTTTCTATTGCTGGGCAGACACCATGATCACAGCAACTGTTATAAAAGAAAACATTTAACTAGGGCTGACTTACGTTCGGTTCAGAGGTTTAGTCCATTATTGTCATGGCAGGAAGCATGGTGGCATGCAGACATGGTGCTGGAGTGGCAGCTGAGAGTTCTACATATGGATCTGCAGGCAACAGGAAATGACAGTGAAGCTCTAGGCCAGGCTTGAGCTTCTGACACCTCAAAGCCCGCCCCTTCCTCCAACAGTGTCATACTTCCTCCAACAAGGCCACACCTCCTAATAGTGCCAACTCTCACTATGGAGACCATTCTTATTCAAACTATCGCACACCCACATGATGGCTATAAACTGATCTGTAACTCCAGTTCCAAGGGATCCTATGCCTTCTTCTGGCTCCCATGGGCACTAGACATACACATGGTACACAGACATACATATAGGCAAAATATCCATATACATAAAATAAATATTTTAAAAAGAAAAATAAATAAATAGGTATATGGAGCTAAAAGGTAGAAATCATACCTAGCATGTTCAAAACTTTGAACTACAAGAGAAAAAGAAAGAAAAAAATTATATGAATATTCATGGGAGCAAGACCTCTCATCCTAGTTATCTGGGAGACTGAGGCAGGTCACATTGAGCTATGGAGTTCAAGACCAGTTTGAGCAAATTAAGTGAGACTCTGCCTCAAATTTAAAAATCAAATAAAGGCCACGGTCTGTTATGGTGGCTCTCACATGTAATCTCAGCACTCAGGAGGAGATTCAAGTTAGAATATCACTGCAAAGTTGGAGCCAACCTGGGCTACACAGTGAGTTTTAAGCCAACCTAGACTACAGAGACTCCATCTCAAAAAAAAAAAAAAAAAAAAAAAAAAAAAAAAAAAAAAAAAAAAAAAAAAAAAAAAAAAAAAAAAAAAAGATTTTGGAGTAGTAGTGATGGTGTTTTGATTTTTTTTTTTTTCAGACAGAGTTTCACCCCACCCCACCCCGTGCATGCTCATCAACACCCAGCTCTCCCTTGTTTTAATTTGTTGTTTTGTTTTGCTTGGGGGCAGAGTGGCCATCTGGGGTATCTAGGTAACTTTCTTTTGTTCCTCTTTTTAACTCAGTGCCATCCAGCTTCATGGTTATCAGCTTTTACTTCTTAAACCAGGATCCACCTTTCCCTTCTTTCAAAGTACAACTCTGAAACATCCCCAGTGTAAAACTTCCCAGTCTTACAGAAGGAAATGAAAACCTGAAGATGGTTGGTAACACCACTCTCTTGTGCTCTGGTCCTTGTCAACATGCGTTTGTATTTGCAACTCAGTAATGAGTGCATTTCTAGCTTGTGATTTACATTATCACCCTTGAAATGTTTTCAGGAGGACCAAGAGTTCTAGATCAGCCTAGGTTACATAGCAAGACTGTCTCAACGAGGGAATGAGAGGGGTTAGAAAGAGGGATGGAAAGAAAGAGAAAGACAGGGAGGGACCGTAAGAAAAAATGGCTCCTTCAAAAGCAGAAAGAAATATCAAAAGAGGGTAAATAAAGCCAGGCATTGTGTTATAAACCTATCATCCCAGTACTCTAGGAAATGATGCGGGAGCATTGAGAGCAGCCTGGGCTACCTAGCAGGTACTGAGCCATCCAGAGCTACATAGCAAAACTCCCATCTCAAAAGGGTGGTCAGGTAAGATAGAGATAGCTTTAAATGTAAAGGATGCTTTATTAGAAATGCTTGGTATTGTTAGCATCTAGGAGTCTTTTTATTATTGTTGTTGTTTGTTTATTATGTACGAGTGCTCTGTGTGCACACCTGTAGGCCAGAAGAGGGCATCAGACACATTATAATTGACTGTGAGCTACCATGTAGTTGCTCAGGACTGAACTCAAGTCCTCTGGAAGAACAGAGTACTCTTAACTCTTGAGCTATCTCTCCAGCCCATTGTTTTTTTGTTTGTTTGCTTGCTTGCTTTTTTTTTTTTTTTTTTTTAAGAATCAGGTTTCTCAGTCTGGAGAGATGGCTTTAAAAGGAACGGGTAGGCATGCAGCCACGCCTAGGGACATGCCTAGGCACAGCTGTGCCTGGGAGCACACTTGTCAGGCATGGGCGTGGCCTCGATAGGCGATGCCTGAGGGCAAACTCAAGCAGTGTCTGGACCAACACTGCCTCTGGCTCCCAAGTGCTGGGATTAAAGGTGAGCACCACTACACCACTACATCTAGAGGTCTTAATCAGTTTTGTTTCCATTGTCATGTTTCCATTGTCAGTTATAGAATTAAAATGCCGGGAAATCTCAAATGTGACAGGAAGCAGCAGAGAAATGAAGATAGCACAGAAACAGACAGAATCAGCAATTGAAGATAGGCTTTTTTTTTTTTTTTTTTTAATTAGGGTAAAGAAACACATAGATGCATATGTGAACAGACAGAAGAGACCCTTTATAAAGTGGAGTGGGGGCACTCAGAAAGCTGAAAATCCATTCTCTTCTCTAGGGCTGCTTTTGTTTTAAGTCTTTGAAGAGTTTTTCTCCCCTAATTTAGGGTTGGTTGGTTGGAAGACAGGATGAATGATTGACCCACACAGTTTTGTAACATGTCCTTATCCAGCCTTGAATGGAGCCAGTTCATCAGCAAGAGGCATACTAGCAGGGAAAAGAAAAGCCCAAACACCCTCATTTTAAGCTGCCAGGCTTTTGTGTCAGGCTAGAAGAAGCAGCCAGCCATCATGTAAGTTCATCTTGTTTGTTTGCTTTTGTTTTTCGAGACGAGGTTTCTCTGTGTAACAACCCTAGCTGTCCTTGAACTCATTCTGTGGACCAGGCAGGCCTCAAACTCACAGAGATCCAAGAAACCCATCCTGGCCTTGAAACTAGAAACAATGAAATAAACACACCCTGGCCCTGAAACTTGAGCCCCTGAAAGAAGCACTTTAGCCCTGAACCCAGAATCTAAGAAACACACTTTAACCCTGAAACCAGTACCAAAGAAACACACTTTGGCCCTAGAATCAGAGCCAGTAAAAGAAATATGCTCTGGCCCTGGAATTAGAGCTTAAAGGCTAAAAAGGACTAGTGAACAACACACAGTTTAGACCTAAAACCAGAGCTAAATCTGCTCCTGACCAATTGAACATGAAACCAAGCAAACCTAATGTAACCAATCTGAGCTCAAGGCACTAAAATCTGACCAACTTCCACCCTGAAAATCTTTTCCCTAGAAAAACTCTGCCCCTAAGAAGCCCTATATGAGCTCTGTACCTGTTCAGTTTGCTGCTGCTCTCTTTGCACCTTGGCAAGAGGCAGCCACACTCCTAGATTCTTCCCTCCCAATAAATCTCTTAAATCAGGTCTGGATGATGACCTTGCCAAAACAGAGATGGAGCCTGGGCAGAGCAGAGCAAGGCTGTCACTGAAGAAATCTTCACCTAGTGCAGCTGAGTTGCTTTACTCCAGGGATGTGAGCAGAACTATAACAACTTCAGTGGGGAAACTCTCCCTACCAGAGCAGAGCTACTACATTGGGGAAGCCTTTCCTTGGAGAAGGGCACTAAGCTGCTACACTTACTGTGACTTGTGATATTCCTTGGCTCCTAATTGCTAGTATATTTTTCCATCCCAGCTGTAACACTCAGTATTCTTTGGCTACCAATTGTCAGGATTCCTTTCTGTTTGAACTGTAACAGTTACACACCTCCTGCCTCTTCCTTCCAAGTGCTGGGACTAAATGCATTCACCACTGCTACCTGGCTGTTGCATGTTATTTTTGTGTATGCTGGAAATGGACCCAAAGTCTGAGCATGCTAGGTAATACTCTACCGCTGGCATTATTACCAGCCCTTAGTGCAACTAGTTTTTGAATAAAGTTCCTTCATGATTCCAGGTGTGGAATTTTTCCATTGTAGTATCCTATATTGGATTCAACAAGTTTAATTTTAAAGCACTTCAGAGTTCAGTTTTCAGGTTTGGACCACTCAAAGTATACTTAACTCAAGAGAATGTGTCACTGACACTCTTGAGGAATCAAGAGGCAGAGGCATATGGATCTCTGAGAGTTCAAGGCCAGCCTGTTCTATAGAGCCAATTCCAGGGCAGCCAGAGCTACACAGAGAAACCACCTTGAAAAACAAAAATAACAACAACAAAAAAATTGGAATCAGAGCTTCTGCCTTATATCCCAGTATATGGGAGGAAGAGGCAGGAGGATCTCTGTAAGTTCAAGGCCAGCCTGGTCTACCCAAGACAGCTATAGTTACATAGTAAGACCCTATGAGACCCAAAATAAACTTTAGCACCAGTATAACTTCCTCAAAGTGTTTCAATGTCCTCTGTGTCGTATTTCCATAAATATTCTCACAAATAACATACACTTTCCCATTCCCAGCACTCGGCTTTAGTATTAGTTATCTCTGTGATTATTTGTCTGCTCTGGACCCAATGCTCTATCGGAATTGTTTTAGCTACCCTTACAATTTCATAAACCCAATCATTACTTCTTCAGTTCTGTTGTTTTAGAACTAAATTTTCTCTGATTCGTCCTAACCTTGATCATGCCTTGATCAGAAAACTAATGTTAACTATCATGCAAAATGCTACTACACAGTGAGCTTTGTTGGATGCTACTCTTCTGAGTTATCCCAAAATTCCAAAGCCTGAAGACTGTGCAAAGGTCTTGGAATCGGCTGCGAACGACTCAGCCACTGGTATCTCAACGATGCAGGATGAACGTGCTGGACAGTTTCTCCTGCCCAAAACATCTAGCCTGCAGCAGGGGAATCCTCACTTCCGTACGCTGACCCAAGATGGCGGGGCCCGCGATTGAAAACCACATTCAAGATGTCGGCTTCCGGTTTTCCCGGCAGCGTCGTGCGTGGCCACTGGGCCACGCCCACTTCCGGGCCCTTTGGTTCGGTATGGCCGCGTTGAGGACTTGGCTGTCTAGTGAGTGACTGTAGGGACGGGGACCCGGGATCCGCGGGGTGGCTTGCCCTCTAACTCTCTGCTCTTGCAGTAGGTGTCCGGAGGTTGCATTGCAGTGCAGCGGCTCGGGCCGGCAGCTCGTGGCGACTTGAGTGAGTGCCGGGCGGGGGCTCGGCGGGACCTGGAAGCCAGCCGAGCCCTCACCCCACTGTGTTTTCCCCCCACGCAGGCAGGGACTGTCTGCAAACCCTTCCGGCTATGGGCCCCTCACGGAGCTTCCTGACTGGTCTTTTGCCGGTGAGCCTTGATGTCAGGTTTTTTTTTTCCCCCCTCCGAGAGATGTAGGGATTGGGGGCGTGTCTGAGAAAATATTGAACCTTTTACTTAAGAAAGAGTTTGAGGAAAGGAGCTCTAATTTTGTCTGGCTGCACAGCTGGGTGTTGTAGTTAACACCTGAAATCTTAGTTTTGGGGAGCTGAGGCAGAGGGATTGCTGTGAGGTCAATGCAAGTATGTGCTATGTAGGGAGTCCCAGATTATAAATAAATGAGACCCTGTGCATAAATAAATAAATAGTTAAATTGGCTAAGGAAGGTGAGCTGAGGGGATCATGGCTTGTACATAATATTCTAACTTGGGCTGTTCTGGGACTGGAAGGGTGTGTGATTTTTTCAGAATGGGTATTTGTGGTGAGTGTATTTTTGATTATGGGGCTGGAGACATGCCTCAGGTGCACTGACTGTTCTTCAAAAGGAATTTGGATTCGATTCCCAACACCCACATGGTGGTTCACAACTTCTTGGAACTCCAGTTCCAGGGGATCTGATGTCATCTTCTCACTTCCACCCGTACCAAGCACCCACACAGGGCAAGCAAAACACCCATTCACATAAAAATAAAACTTTTTTTTAAACATGAAATTTAAAAAGGGTAATGATGCATGCCTGTAATCAGGAAGCAGAAGCAGGAGGATTAAGAGCAAGGGAACAGCCTTAGCTACCTAGTGAGATTTTTGCCTCCAGCATCAAAAGTGAGCTGTGTGGTGCTGCTGCACACCTTTTATCTCTGAATTCCGGAGGGAGAAGCAAGTTCAAGGCCAGCATGGTCTACAGAGTAACGTTCTAGGACATCCAGGGATACACAGAGCAACCCTGCCTCAAAAAACAAAACAGAACAGCAACAAGAACCCTATATTTCATTATACAGCAAAGACTCTCACTGAGTGAAGATTTCTGAAGATAAAACAGTGAATTCAGCATTGCAGATGACCCTAATTTTGTGCCAGTGACATGGCTAAATGAAGTAATAGGAACATGCCTTGTAACATTTTCATGATTCTGTTGTATCTCACCATTGAAGATATTAGATGAATTTTAGTAAAATTAAGCTAGAGTGATTGTGAACTGGTTTCCTCTTTGGTATTATTTTTGATGGGCAGTGCTGGGACTTGAACCTAGAGCCTCATGCATCCTAGCCCCACCCCAGCCCTGGTGGAAGAAGGGAGTTAAAGACTGTCCAGTCTCTTATCACATCACAGTGTTTGCACAAGATGGCCAGACCACATTTAACGCTTGCCTTTTTCTCGCCTCTCTGTAGATGGCCGTCCTGCTCCCCCAATGAAAGGCCAGCTTCGAAGAAAAGCTGAAAGAGAGAAGCTTGCAGTAAGTGCCTGGAACTCCAGCAAGGCCTGTTTATAACTGGAAGAGGAAATTTTAAGTCACCATTTATCTTTGCTTTTGTTTTTTTTTAAAGATTAACTCTTATTTTATATGTCTGTGTTTTGCCTCTATGAATATGTGTTCACCACATGTGTGCCTAGTGCCTGTAGAGGTCAGAGGAGGGGTCAGATCCCCTGCAACTGGAATTACAAATGGTTGTGAGTTGCCATGTGGGTGTTGGGAGTTAAACCTGGGTCCCAACCATTGAGCCATCTCTCCAGCTCCATATATTATAGTTTGTTTAAATTGTGTTGCACCTAAGTTACTGTTTGGCAGAGCTTGTGATCAAATTCAGGGCTTCCTACCTGCTAGACACGAACACCAGCAGCAGCAGCTCGATCTCCAGTCCTGACAGCCATTTATTTATTTAGGCAAGGTATATAGACCAGGTTGGCCTAAAAAATCACAGGAGATGGGCCTGCCTTTGCCTCTATCATGCTAGGACCAACAGATGCACCACCCTACCTACCCAAGGCAGATGTTTTCATGGCACTGTGAGAAGGGAAGACTGGAGTCGGGGCACTTGTGACCAATAGCAGAGGACCCCTTTCACATTGTTACCTCTCTTCTGTCATGCAAGTACAAGTACCGGTCTGATGTCACTCAGCAGCATCAATATCCAGCTGAAAACCTTTGACTTTTGGGAAGAAAGGATATGTGCTCAGTGGTATGCTTGAGCCCCAGATGTCACTCTTTTCCTGTCTGTTTCAGAGACGAGTTGTGCTGCTGACACAGGAAATGGATGCTGGGTTACAGGCGTGGAAGCTCAGGCAGCAGAAGACAGAGGAAGAAAGGAAGCAGGGAAATGCTCTTAAACCCAAAGGGATTTCACTGAGAAGCACACTTGGACATCAGTAAAGCACAGCCCCATTCCCACTTTCCCAGACTCTGGCTTCCTTCTGTCTCCTGAATGCTCTATCTCCTGCAGAATGATGCTGCAGGAATCCTAATTGGTCTTGTAATAAAACCCAGTGTCAGATATTGTGGTAAATACTAAAAGAATAGAGAAGCAGAGGAACAAGCCACTGGAGAAACTTCTCGCCACTACAGAATCCTCAGAGAGGGGTAGATCCTGTCCCTATAAGTCCTCACACTGAATGCCTCAGTCAAAAGGGAAGGAGGGATTAGTGCCCAACTCCTGTCTCCCCCCTCATTTATATTCCTTTCTCTGCACGGCCATATTACTTTTTTGTCTCAACCTTCCTGGTGCTGGGAGCAAAGCCATTGGGGTCCCAGGTGCTGGGATTAAAGGAGTGTGCCACCGCTGCCTGGCTCTGTTTCTCTTTTTGACTGAATTACTCTTGTAGTCCAAACTGGCCTTAAACTCACACAGATCCAGAGGGGTCTCTGCCTCAGCCTCCCACGTGCTAAAATTAAAGGTGTGTGTCACCACTACCTGACCTCTATGGCTGATCTGGCTGGCTATGTCCTCTGATCTTCAGGCAAGCTTTATTTCTTAGATTATAAGCAATGTATCATCACACAATGAAGCCCTTTTGTCAGGCACAAAGAGGAACTTAAAATCACTGCCCGGGAGGTTTGGCATTACTCCAGTTCAGCGAGGTCTTGCTCTGGGGCTGGAGAACCAACCCAGAGACCTGCAGAAGCTAAGCTAAGCCAGCACCCTACCACTTAACTTGCTCTGGGATTTTATTCCTCTCCCATGCTGGCCAAAAGGCTGACCCACCTAAGAGCAGCAGCTGCTCTGTGAAGGAAGAAGGGGGAGCACCAGTTTTCCTGGTTTTTACCAAAGACCTTGAGTCACAGCTCAGCCCATAAAGATCTCAGTTGTGTGCAGTTGGCATTCACTGTTTTGATGAAAAGGGCTTCCCAGAGGCTGGAGAGATGCTTTATCCGTTAAGAGTACTGACTGCTCTTCCAGAGGACCCAGGTTCAGTTCCCAGCATCTGCAAGGCAGCTCACAACTGTAACTTCAGGGGAACCTGACACCCATGGCAAAACACCAATGCACATAAAATAAAGAGGAAATTTGTTGTATATTTAAAAAAAGGAAAAAGGGCTTCCCATCTGAGATCCTTTTTTATCTTTTTTGTGATAGGGTCACACTATAACTCTGGTTGGCCTGAAATTGGCCATATAGACCAGGCTGCCTTGAACTCACAAAGATCCCCCTGCCTCTGGCTGGGTTTAAAGCCATCACACCTGGCAGAAGTCTCTTTACACTCAACGAGTGTCCAGATTCATGGTCCAGCAGACACGCACTCTGACTGAATTCCAGAGTTGGTCGAAGAAGGTTCTGTGCTTGCTCACCCCTACATAATGCCACTGTGGCACTACAATCCACTGTCCACCTGAAAACTGCCCAGGACCTGGCAGCCATTCATTTTATTGATCATGAGCCCTCCCCTGGATTCTGGAGGCAAAGACCTTTGTTCGTGTTCAGTACTGAGTGCTGGCATCTTTCCACCACAGACCTGCTTGGCGGTGGTTTGCATTTCTGGAGCTCCATACCTGACCTTATTTCTACCCCTCTGCTTTGCTGCTTCCCTTCCCTGGCGCCCTCCCCCTTCCTCTTCCCCACGACCTCCTTCCTCTCGCTGACCAAATGCAATTCTTGGATCTTAGATTTCGCTGATGGTCGGGTTTTCTGTCTCCCACACTTTTCCTGCCTCTGTCCTTGCTTGATGTTTTTCCAGATCTGGTTCTCAACCTCTTACCTATCTCTTTTCTCACTGCCAGCTTCAGCCTATCCTCCCCCTTTCCTGCATACCTCTCCCTTTGTTCTCACAGCCCAGCCATCACGGAAGCTGAACTACTCCAAGGAACTGTCTCCAGTGTAAAGGCTGTGAACAAAACTCCAAAATCCCAGCTCCCAATCCTTTCCCTTCCAACAATTTTTATCAGACTTTTATTTGGCTGTCTCCAGTTCTGTGACCTTGAACCTTTTTCCTATCCCAGCAGTCAGCACTTAATGAAACAACTAGATTGCAGAAGTCATTAATAAAGAAGTGGGCCCCCAATTCAAAGTAATTGTGATTGCTGTTAGGCAATGGTTTCTGTTATAGTGTAAATTTGGGGCAGGAGGCGGCTGTCCACAGGTCTCAGCACACAACCCCCCTGGTTAGTAAATGCCCCTTCCTCACAAACATTGAAAACTTCATGCCACCCCCATCCCTAGCCATCAGGCCTCCCAGTACTCAAACACTCTGTAGTGAGACGTGCTGAATATTACGGGAATCAGGCCACTCAAAAAATGCTTAGGAAGAAAAAGTCTTCCGCATCCCGTCCCCTGGGACACCCAGGCTCCCCTAGTTAGTTAGTTGTTGGCTGTGGTCTCAATCCCTGCAGATGGCAGCCTGCACCACAGAAAGACAACTTTTTTTTTTTTTTCCTCCCCTTCTCTCCTGCTCTTGGCTGTAATTGGATTCAGACTGAAACAACCACGTCCCCAGGAAAGGAGGGCATTGGGGCGGGGGAGGAGAGACTGTGGGAGAAGGGAGGGACCAAGGAGAGAGAGCAGAAAGGGCTTCCAACCCAGTTCGCCGACTAAGCAGAAGAAAGATCAAAAAACGGAAAAGAGCAGAGCAATCAGGCACTTTTCAGGAGCAATCCCTTCACCTCCTCGCCGACTGCGCTCTAGGAATCCAAATTCCGAGCCTTCCGAAGACAAAGGCGCCCAGAGAGAGCGGCGGCGCGACCCCAGGGCGTGGGCCCCGCCGCGGAGCTTCACCGCCCGGCGCCCCGACGCCGCGGACCATGTCTCCCGCCCCTCGACCCTCCCGCAGCCTCCTGCTCCCCCTGCTCACGCTCGGCACCGCGCTCGCCTCCCTTGGCTGGGCCCAAGGCAGCAACTTCAGCCCCGAAGTAAGTGAGCTCCTCCGGCCCTTCCCGGAGTTGCGCCCGCCGGGTAGGCGAGCACCGGGATCTCCAAGGGGAACAGCCCCCGCTGAGAGCAGGGCTCTGGGGGGCTCTGCTGCTCCCGCCTTTCTTTTCCCTCCTCATCTGCAAACTTGCGAGTCGATCCAACTTTTTGCCTGCCTTCAACAAACCCCCTCCGCCGCCGCCGACTCTTTCCCATTCCTCCCTTCCCTGGAAGAACTTTGCAGCCGGGCTGCGGCCTCGCTCTCCCGGGCTCTGTGCGCACACTCCGGCACCAGGCGGGAGCCTCGTAAACACTGAACTCCTCTCCAACTCCGCGCCGTCCGGGCCGGTGGCATACGCGTGGTGCCCCTCCAGTTTGGCAGCGCTCAGGTGCCCGCCGCCCTGCACGGGCGCATCTGTACCAAATGGGGCGTCGGGGGGCGGCCGAGCGCTACCCGGCTCCCCTTGACCACCCTCGGTGTGGGCCTCGGGCCCTGGCGTCGAGGATCGCGGCGGGCAGAGCTTCCGTGCGCACAATGCTCTTCTTGTGAGCCGCGGGGCTGAGCCTGGCCATCGCCTCCTGGCGTTCTCACCCCAACCCGCGCCTTCGAAGCGGGAGAGGGGGGCGCTTTTTGGTGCTAATTGCTTTTCTGCGTTAATTGCAGAGAGACTGGGGGAGAGTGGTTGAGAGTGAGTTGGAGGCGGGCCTGGGTCACCCTCCAAGCGTCCCGACTGACTTGGGCACCCCTACCCCCATCCCCAACCCTCCATGACCGTAGCCCACCCCAGTCCCAGGAAGCAAGGAAGCTGCGTGGGAGTAGTTTGAGGAAGTTTTCCCTCCCTCTCTTATTTTGGGGTGAAGGTGGGAGATGGATTTAATCAGCTTCTTATTTTGGGTCATCCAACCCACTCATCCTGCTGAGGACCTGGGTGTGGTAGGGAAGGGCTGGGAAAGGCCCACATATTCAGGATACGGTCTGGACTCTGCTCTAGTCCCAGGCCAGATCACACCCTCCGAGGTAACGTCTCTGGGGCACACGCTGCCTGCCCCGCTGAAGAGACCTGGGGCTGAAGGGACAAGTATGGCCACACTTGTGCATAGAAATGATAAAAAAAAAAAAATCCTCTCGGAGACCGGCTACCAAACTCAGTTGTCAGAGAGGAGGTGACTTTCCCAGGCCTGAAGCTCCCCTCCTAGCCCCAAAGAGAGAGCCTAACAAAAGGAAACTCTGGAAGACTGCCCACTGCCAACTTCTTATTCCACTCCCCGGCCTCCTCCAGGTCCCCTAGGGGAGGGGCAGCAGCCCAGCTTTGCTCTAAGTGGGTCATGGTCTTCCCAGAGCCAGAACCACCATTTGCTCCTGGATCACAGTAGGGTGGGAAGCCCAGGGAGGGCGGGGCAGACCCAGAAGAGGCGAGGATCCAAGGCTTCAAGTAGAGCTGGAGAACCCCCACCCTCTCGGCCTCCTCCAGTGGGAGGTGTTGCTGGACTTTCTCATAGGGAATACCTTGCACCTCTTGACCAAGACAATGCCAGCCAGCTGGGTCTTGCCACCCACCCAACACAGTTGCTCCTTCTCCAGGCCAAGCTGAAGGGAAGGAGGGGCAGCCCGGGCCTCAGGCGGCTAGGTCCCTTTCATCAGGGCCTCCACAGCTCCACACTAGCTCCAGGACAGGGCTGGTGGTTCACCCTCCCCCCCACCCAGCCGCAGACACCAGAGTCCTCTCCTGTGGTTCCCGGCTCATAGTCTGTGGTTGTTTCTTTGCTCAGAGCCTGGCTCAATGAGATGGAGAAAGAAACTTGCCCAGTCCGGGAAAGGAAGAAAATGATGGGGGCACTTTCTTTCCTGGCTTTGTGATACTCTTCCGGGGAGTTCTTCTCCTGACAAAGCATCCATTTTTCTCCACAGGGCACAGGGCAGGGCTTATGAGTGTGCTTATTTAGACCAGCCTATCTCTTGAAAAGCTCACAGAAAGATGATTTATTTACCCAGAGCTCCTAACTGGGATGTCTCTCCCATCAGCCTACCCTCTCTTCTAGGAGTGCTCCTATTTATCTGTGAGGACCTTCACTCCTGATGTCCAACCGGGAGGGGGGGGGCACTTCCATCTTTCCCTAAGTCTTGTAGCAGCTCTAACCCCAGCAAAGGTCAGAAAGCCTGCAGGTGAGGTTGGGAGCAAAGGGAGTTTCCTGCATACTTGCCACAGCAGGCCTCTGGAGGGCACTGGCTGTGGCATCAGCCAGCACAGGTCAGGGCAAGCCTTCAGATCCCAGGGAACAGCTCTGAACTTACACACCCGGCTAGGCCCTTCTGACATACAAGAGGTTAAACTCGGTTGTCCTTGAGGAGAGTTTTGAGAAACAGGTGATGCTAGGGTTGTTTGGCCAGGCTTATTGGCTGGGGGAAAGGCTGGTTGTTTACAGGGCAGGCCCTCACTCACGTCAGCCTTGAGGGGAATTACTTCCTGGAACTGTGTTGTAATCCCTGCCCGTGTTGGGCTCAGGTCCTAAGTCAGCTGCTCTTGAATCACCCCCAGACCCCACACGAGAGCATTGCTCCACCACCCATGCCTAGGCCCAAAGTGGAAGCATCATGTGAAAACAAATCCATTCTAATATCCGTGGCTTGGAGATGCAGCACCCAGGGCAGCTTTTGCCCTTGCCCCTTTGAATGCTCATTTTAGGGGCAACTTCTTAAATAAAGTAAAACTGGAGCAGGACTGGAACTCTCTGGGTCATGTCTCTCTATAAAAGAATCCAAGCATTTTCATAGTCCATATATAATATAGTTTTGCTTGGCTTTCCAAGCCTAGATTATTGGTCATAGAGAACTTATTTAGGGCCATGGGATTAGTTACCACCTCCAAAGAGCCCAGCTTCACCATCAGCACCCAGCCTCAACCCTGACACACACACACATTATTAAATTAAATTAAATTAAAGGATTCCTTTAAAAGATTTCTGTTCTGAGGGTCCTAGAAGTATGGCATCTCTGTAACAGGAAGCCCCTCACCCTCTTCAGAATCCCTCATTCTACCTTTATAACCATCATGGACATAACCTGTTTTTAAATGCAACACTGGGACATGCCATCTTTGCAAAAAAACGACAAAGGAGAAAACTGCTGGAGAAAATGTCAGCTCTAAGAAGATATCCTAAAGCCTGGCAGTGGTGGCGCATGCTTTTAATCCCAGCACTTGGAAGGCAGAGGCAGGCAGATCTCTATAAATTCAAGGCCAGCCTGGTCTACAGAGTGAGTTTCAGGATAGCTAGGGCTGTTACACAGAGAAACCCTGTCTTGAATAACCAAAAAGAAAGAAAGAAAGAAAGAAAGAAAGAAAGAAAGAAAGAAAGAAAGAAAGAAAGAAAGAAAGGAGATATTCTAAGGCATGGAGATGGTTTAGTAAAATGTTTGTTTTGCCAGCTTGAGGGCCTGAATTTGAACTCTAGTACCCATGTAAAAAACCAGATGAAGTGGCATACAACACACTTGTAATCTCAGTGCCACAGAGACAGGCCATTCCCTGAGGCTTGCTGACCATCCAGCCTGGCCTAATAGGTGAGCCTCAGATCCCAGTGAGAGACCCTTTCTAAAAAAATAAGGTAGCGTCTCCCAAGGAATATACCAGAGATTGACCTTTGGCCTCCACATGCATGTAAGCACAAACCAAACACATTGTAAAACTTCTTCAATCCAGCAGCCCTTTGATTTGCTAGAGTACAATAGCCAGTCAGGACTAATGGCTCTCCAACCTTATAGCTGTCTGCCCCTTTATCACGCCTGGAGATAAGCCATACTGGAGTCTAGGCCACAGAGTTCAAGTAACAGTTAGCCTGAGAGTTCCTGCCAGAACCAGGCCAGGAGCCCATCATATTTCTCACTAAGCCAAGGACATCTGCCAGACACAGTGGAGAGGCAGGTGGGCCTCTTGGACCAAGTGGAAAATTCTCTAAGCCACACCCCTCTCCCTACAGGCCTGGCTGCAACAGTATGGTTACCTACCTCCAGGGGACCTGCGTACCCATACACAACGCTCACCCCAGTCACTCTCAGCCGCCATTGCTGCCATGCAAAGGTTCTATGGTTTGCAAGTGACAGGCAAGGCTGACTCGGACACCATGAAGTAAGTTCCTGACATCCACTCACCACACTATACCAGAAATGCTGCTACTTGAAGCTGCCCCGTGCCAGTATCCCAACCCTCTTGACCACACACATTATTACCTGGCCTTCCCCTACACTGACACATGCAAATCCTCACCCAACACTGACCTGGGGCTAGAAGCCAGGACCCTGGGTCAACTACAGCACTCCACTCTCTCCCGCTGAAGGCTTTTGAAATTTTATAGACTATACTGATTTCAATGTTTCTGCCCCAGAGCCATGAGACGTCCTCGCTGTGGTGTTCCAGATAAGTTTGGTACTGAGATCAAGGCCAATGTTCGGAGGAAGCGCTATGCCATTCAGGGCCTCAAATGGCAGCATAATGAGATCACATTCTGGTGAGTTCAACAACCAAGAGATTTTTCTCGCGTCCCCTATCCTTTTCTATTAGTTGTATAATGTAGAAATAGGGATGGCCTGCACCAGTCTCCTTGATTCTTTTTTTTTTTTAAAAAAAAAAAAAAAAAAAAAAAACTTTATTTTATTTATTTATTTGCCTTGGTGTTTTGCCTGGAACTGGAGCTACAGACAGTTGTTAGCTGCCATGTGGGTGCTGGGAATCAAACCCCGGTCCTCTGGAAGAGCAAAGGGTGCTCTTAACTGCTGAGCCATCTCTCCAGCCCCATCTCCTTGATTCTTAAGGTGTGAGAAGGGAATAGCTCTCATCTTGCAGAGAAGCACGACCATTTGGGAGATGCACTATAGTGCTAACACCCGAAAGCCTTTGGTTCTTGGGGCTGAGATATCAAATATGTAGTAACAGGGAAAGCAGGCCTGGCAAAGGTGGCTGGGCAGTTCAGTGCTGGGAGAGTACAGGGAACATTGCCTCCTCAATCCTAACACTTCCCTTTTCTGCTCTTGTTTCTGGATGTCAGCATCCAGAATTATACCCCCAAGGTTGGTGAGTATGCCACATTTGAGGCCATTAGGAAAGCCTTCCGAGTATGGGAGAGTGCCACGCCACTGCGTTTCCGTGAAGTACCCTATGCCTACATCCGAGAGGGTCATGAGAAGCAGGCTGACATCATGATCTTGTTTGCTGAGGGTTTCCACGGCGACAGCACACCCTTTGATGGTGAAGGAGGCTTCCTGGCTCATGCCTATTTCCCAGGCCCCGGTATTGGAGGAGACACCCACTTTGATTCTGCCGAGCCCTGGACTGTCCAAAATGAGGACCTAAATGGTGAGTAAGGGATCCCTGAGCTCTACCCTGGGTAGACTGTGCAGTCATTTCTATATAGAAAAGTCTCCTTCCAGAATCTAAGCTAGTGAGGTGTAGTAGCCAGCCTGGTCTACATAGTAAGTTCCAGTCATCCAGGACTATGATAATGAGACCCTGTCTCATAAATCAATAAAAAATTTAAAAAAAAATCTATTTGAGACCTGCCTAGACTATATAGCAAGACTGTCTCAAAATAACAACAACAGAAAAAAAATACAACAGCTAAGTACTAGTCACACAAACCTAGTGTGAAAGCAGGAATTATATTTTAAGCTATTTATATCGTATATTTGGTCTGTAGTCACTACCTGGCTTACTTGCCAATCACAGACTTAGAAGCTTCTCACACACCTTTTCAGGCAAGCATGATGCATGATACCTAGCTTCTAATGGCAACTGAGCCCCACAGTATAGATTTTCTTGGAACTGGAATCCTGCCCCAGGGCACCCCATTCCACCCATAGGAGGGTACTGACTGGCTTCAGGCTTTCCAAACCAAACAAGAAACTGACCCTCAAGATTTGATCACTTTAGGTAGAAATCATACCCAGCAGGCTTATGGGTGAAACTGAAGTCTCTGGTGGGGAGCAGGGAGCCTAAGAAGGGACCCAAGCTCTCACCATCTTCATCCTCCAGGGAATGATGTCTTCCTGGTAGCTGTGCATGAGTTGGGCCATGCTTTAGGCCTGGAACATTCCAATGATCCCTCTGCCATTATGGCACCCTTTTACCAGTGGATGGACACAGAAAACTTTGTGCTACCTGATGATGATCGCCGCGGCATCCAGCAACTTTATGGCGAGTTATCCATCTGTTCCTCTGTCTCTGCTTTTGTCCCTTCTTGGTCTCTGGTCTGCATTTTCCCTCCCAAGTGCTGTGAAGTATGGACACACATACACATCCCTTTCACTGCCTCTATTAGCTCCAACTTTTTAAAAAGATTTTTATATGTATAAGTATATTGCATATACATGCATACATACATACATACATACATGCATGCATGCATGCAATCATACATCCCTGGTGCTCATGGAGGCCAGAAGAGGCCATTAGATCTCTTGAAACTGCCATATGGTGCTGAGAAACAAACCTGGGTCTTCTGTAGGAACTGCAAGTGTTCCTAATCAGTTGGCCACATCTCCAGCCCTGCAGCTGCAAAGCTCCCACTTTTGAACATACCCAAGCTAACTACTTCAACCTTCTCCAAAAACCTGTTTATACTTTAAATATATATATATATATGTTCTTATTAGAGGTGTGTGTGTGTGTCCACAGAAGCCAGAGGCATCCATTTCTTACAAACTGGGGTTATAGGTTGCTGTGAGACACCTGAGATGAATTCTGGGAACCAACCCCACTTGCATCCTCTGCCAGAGTAGTGCATGCTCTAACCACTGAGCCATCCCTGGAGCACCGCCACCCTCTCTGTGCTTTCTAAGGATGCTGCCTGTTTATATGACTATCCTCCCATCCTCTCTACCCCAAAATCTGAAGTATCCCTATTTTTCTCTTCCTTAGGGAGTAAATCAGGGTTACCCACCAAGATGCCCCCACAACCCAGAACTACCTCTTGGCCCTCTGTCCCAGATAAGCCCAGAAATCCCTCCTATGGGCCTAACATCTGCAATGGGAACTTTGATACTGTGGCCATGCTCCGAGGAGAGATGTTTGTCTTCAAGGTGAGAGGCGGAGAAGAAGAGGAGACAGAAGGAATCTCCGCAAGGAAGCTGGGTGGAGATAGTGAAAGAAAGAGAGAGCTAAAACCAGGACTGTAGGGGACCTTTAGGGCCCAAAGAAGAAAACTCAGGTATAAGACATAACGTGCTCTCCCTACTTTTACTGGTGTCTAGGACCAATGGTTCTGGCGGGTGAGGAATAACCAAGTGATGGATGGATACCCAATGCCTATCGGCCAGTTCTGGAGGGGCTTGCCTGCATCCATCAATACTGCCTATGAGAGAAAGGATGGCAAGTTTGTGTTCTTCAAAGGTAATTTCATAGACTGGGGAAGCTGGGAGAGTCTCCTTGCTTGAGCTGATTCCACTTCAGACCCAAAGACCTCAAGTTGACTCCAGGTTCTTCCCTTCGCTCTTATCTCAGGAGATAAACACTGGGTGTTTGACGAGGCTTCCCTGGAGCCTGGATACCCTAAGCACATCAAGGAGCTAGGTCGAGGGCTGCCTACTGACAGGATTGATGCGGCTCTCTTCTGGATGCCCAATGGGAAGACCTACTTCTTCAGGGGAAATAAGTAAGACTGAAGCCCTCAACCCCCAGCCTCTCCACTCAGAAACAACTACCACCTCCAAAGCCTCATCCCTAGATCATGAAAAAAAGGCCTACATCCCCCTGCCCCCCAAGGTGTTGCCCAGGAACTGGCTAAGCCTTTACGTTGCCTAGCAATAGGCAGTTTTTCTTAGTGCTATATGCGTGGGATGTGACCGGGTCACCATTTCAGACCTGGTCATTTGATGCCCTCTGCCCCCAGCACTGTGTCTCCACCCCAGCCACCAGGCACTGTTATTAAAGTCTGCTGCTGGCTCTTTCCAGCCTGGACCTTCCCCTCCCACCTCCTCCTTCCGCTTTTTCCAGCCGCAGGCCCTCATTTACTCAAAACCCCTGTCCCCAACCGTGTCCATAGCTACTTTTTGTTCCCTGGTGCTCTCCCTCTGTCGTGGGTCTGCTGACCTGCTAGGGAATGCCCAGTATCCAACCACTTCCGTTTCTCCCCGCTCCCCCAGGTACTACCGTTTCAATGAGGAGTTCAGAGCAGTGGACAGCGAGTACCCTAAAAACATCAAAGTCTGGGAAGGAATCCCTGAGTCTCCTAGAGGGTCATTCATGGGTAGCGATGAAGGTGAGTGAGCTGAGGGAAACCTTGTGTACAGAGAAGGATGGGCACTGCGGAGCTGAGGAAGAGCGGAAGGACAGGGAGTCTGGAGGAAAACATTGATGATGGCGTCAGTGGGTCCTTGTGGACTGCTAGGAACTATAGCCAAGCGCTTTCATATGTAGTCCCCTCCGTCTCCCCGCCCTCCCACCCTGGTGTTGAGAGAGGTAAGCTTGGCTGGCCATCACACTAACTGCACTTTCTTCTTTGCATCCTTCGGTGCCTTTGTGGACTCTGCCCCCGTCTCATCATCTCCCACCATCCTCTCGGGGTCCTTCAGTCTTCACATACTTCTACAAGGGAAACAAATACTGGAAATTCAACAACCAGAAGCTGAAAGTAGAACCAGGGTACCCCAAGTCAGCTCTGCGGGACTGGATGGGCTGCCCTTCGGGGGGCCGACCTGACGAGGGGACTGAGGAGGAGACGGAGGTGATCATCATCGAGGTGGACGAGGAGGGCAGCGGAGCTGTGAGCGCAGCCGCAGTGGTACTGCCTGTGCTGCTGCTGCTCCTGGTACTGGCTGTGGGCCTTGCGGTCTTCTTCTTTAGACGCCATGGGACCCCCAAGCGACTGCTTTACTGCCAGCGGTCACTGCTGGACAAGGTCTGACCCCCACCGCTGGCCCACCCGCTTCTCCCACAAGGACTTTGCCTCTGAAGGCCAGTGGCAGCAGGCGTTGGCAGGTGGGCCCCTCTCACCCATCCTGAGACCCCCTCCCTCCAGCCTCCTTTCTCAGTCCCTGATTGGTCACTCTGGCATTGCTTCATGCTTCATCCATAGGTGGGTCCCCTGAGGGCGGAGCAGGAAGGTGGTCCCTTCCAGCCTCTGGCCCTCAAGGGAACCGTGCAGCTTGGTGTGTGTCCAGCCCTGTTTGAATGTTTTCAGGGCTCTGCACTTGAAGGCAAGACCCTCTGACCTCACGGGCAAAAGCCAAATGGGGTCATCTGCTTCTTTTCCATCCCCCTAACTACATACCTTAAATCTCTGAACTCTGACCTCAGGAGGCTCTGGGCATGTGAGCCCTATAGGAACCCAGTTAGCAGCCCTCTCACCATTCTGACTAAAAGGAATCTGAGAGTGTGTGTTTTGAGGTGAAAAGATCGCTCAGCTACCCTAAAGACTTTGGTTTAAAAAAAAAAAAATGCTCAATGAGGGTCTTGGTGGCTTGGAAAACCAAGCTCCTCTCCACAAAGATCTGCCTCTATTTAACCCAGCCTGGAGAACTTCCAAGGAGCCTGAGCCATTAAGGGCTAAGTGAGTCTGAGGAAACCCTTGGCAAACCTGGCCCCTCCTGAATGTCATGTTCAAGGTTGGAAGAGCTAAAAGTAGGGGGAATGGCCCCAGGTGCAGAGAGGTCAAGGGGACACTGTAGGATTGAGCATGGGGTGTGAGCCGAAGGCTCAAAGCAGAAAAAGACCTGTTTAAATGCAAGTAGCTGGGGCTGGGACCCAAAGACAGCAGTCAGAGGGGACTGGAAAGGAGGTGTGGTGATGACGGCCTATGCCTGGGGGTCTGGGCAGTCTGCAGGTTACACACACGCAGGACACTGTGGTACCCAGGAGTGGGCACATTTTATTGGATCTCTCAGAGGGAGTCTTAAGGAAACCACACTGGCCTCTTTCTGTCCTCTTGCTCACTGACTGCGGTAGGTACAGGAGTAAAAAGAGCATCTGTTAAGGGGACTGGGGACTCTAGAGACCTGTCAGTGGTCTAGCCCTGCTCAGTCCGCCTCACTAACCTAGTGAGGCAGGTGTCTGGGTGCTCCTGGGTAGGGTGGGCCCCTCTCTTTCCTGATGCAGGCATTCCTCAGCCCATTTTACCTGTGTCCGGTCCTTCCCTACCCAGCTGACCCATTTGAAGTCTCCTTCAGCCACTGAAGGTGGTCATGGTACTGGGGACTTGGGAGAGTGAGACCCTGTGGAGGGGCAGAGGAGAGGAGTGTCTGGGTGGGGTTTGGGACTAGGGAAAATGGGGTGAACGGTGCTGGAAGCCCAGCTAAATTTCTGTCTTGTTTGGGGTTTTTTTTTGTTTTGTTTAATGTATATTTTTATTATAATTATTATATATGAATGCCATTCAGATCGGTCCTTTTTGTTAACAAGGGGCATGGGGAGGGGTGGGGGAGGGGGGCAGAGGCAACTGACCCTAGAAACCTGCAGGGCGGGGCTGAGTCAGTGCCCTCTAAGGACATTTTTGACCTTGTTCAACCTTTCCACGAAGAATAAACTGTGTTTCACATTTTTTGTGTGACTATAGCTTGGCGTAGGGGTGAATTTGGTGTGACCAAGCAGAGCTAACAAGAGCAGACATTGAAAACAGCATTTCTCGTGACGTGGGAGCTTAGAATTTGTCATAAATATTTATTGTTAGTGGACTGGTGGGATTTAGGAGCTGGAGTTGGGGAGCAAGGTGTACCCCACCAGAAGAATTAGAGGAGTGATTGGCAGAATCAGATTGGCTTCCTTCCCCCAAATCCTTAAAAGGCTACCTTTGAGAGTCAAGGCTGCCAGATACGAGGAAGTGGTCAGGCTGAGACCATTTGGAAAATCTTCCTAAACTGCATTATTCTGTCGTGTGATCTAGCCACAGACACTCAGGTTTCCTCGTGCATGTGTCCCTGCAACAAGGGTATTCCCATGATCACACTGGACTGAAGCCTGGTAGCAAGCCTGAGAACGGAGAAGGTTCTACATCCAGGCACAGTGGTGCACACCTTCACTCTCAACCCTCTGAAGACAGAGGCAGGCGTAGTTCTGGGAGTTTAAGGCCAGCCTGGTCTACAAAAGGAAGTTCTAGGTCAGCTGGAGCTACAAAGTAAGACCCTGCCTTTAAGAAAAAAATAGAGGAAAAAGTAGTGGTTTTTACAGAGAGAGAGAGAGAGAGAGAGAGAGAGAGAGAGAGAGAGAGAGAGAGAGAGAGAGACCGAGACCCATGGTCTTATTTACTAGGGATGTTCTGGCAGAAGAGTGATTCTCAGATGCCCAGAAGACCCAGGACCCTCAGGTTGGAAGGGTAGAATAACAAGGTTTTGTTTCCATTTTCCATAGAAACTGCTGCCCTAGACAGGGTTCTCAGGCAGTTGACCCTCCCTTCCTCCAAAACCAGCCCGAAGGGAGGGGTCAGCTCCGTTGCTGAGTCAGCTCAGCTGAAAGAGACCAGCCCCTTCTCCCGCCTTCCCTTCCTGCCTCAGCCCAGTCTTTCCTGGGCTTCTGCCCAGGTCCTCCACAGCCTGCCTTTTAGAGTCTGCCTCCACCTATGCCACTGCAGGGTGGTTGGCATGATTGCTTTGGCAGATGGGGTACCCCACCTCCCTGCCAGCCAGCAACCCTGACCCCAAGCATGGTCACCTGTGCCTCCCCTGCCAACAGCTGTTTGGCAGGGCCTGTGTGTCTCAGGAAAATTAGGTACAACCCCCACCATTGCCCTCACCAAAAGGGACTGGAACTGAGAAGGTGGCTTTGGGGAAAGTCAGGGGCATTTAGGGGTAGTCGAGTCCACACATGTGACAGAAAAACTCAAAAGATGAGCTCACGGCCCCTTTGTGTTTTTGTGGTCCACATATGGAGGCAATTACAGATGTTATCCAGAGGGAATTCTGCAAAACACAGCTGGAGCCAGTGGAAGAGCCCAGGAGGGGGACTGCCAGAGGGGGGTGGGCAGGGCTGGAGTGCGGTTTCTCCATCACGAGGAAATTGTTTGGCTGGGATTCTGGAATCACAAGATGCTCTCTGAAGCCAAGGGAGAGAAATGGGAATGTAGAACTGGAGACAAAGGAGGATGAGCTGGACAACTGATTCCGCATAGATAGGACTGTGGGATGGAGACAGAAGAAGGGCCTGGTGCTGATGTTGCACTTGGACCGACCCACAGTATTCCATGAAGATGCCCAGTGACCTTGGAAGATGCCTTAATGGTCCTAAGGCCCCATTTGAGTGAGCCACCATGTCAGGATAGGATGACAGGAAGCAGAGGGCCCTCTGGCTCCCAAGGACCTGCAAACTATTTTTCACTGGCCTGGCCGATTTGTGAGCTGGGCCTGACCCAGTTTCTATGGTTCCAATTTCCTTTATTCGAAAGCAGCACTTTTGAGCTGGAGCAGCCAGAAGGAGCCAAGTGGAATATGTGAGGAGGTTTGGGCGGCCCTGGGGACACTGGTCTAAGAGATACTGGGTAGAAACAAAGGCAGGAAGAAGCAACACTGCCCCCCAACACACCCCACAGCCTGAGGTGGGGGTCCTCTCTTTTCATCACTCCCCCTTTCCAGGGATGCTGCCAGCAGCTGGTCCAAAGCCTCCTGGGCTGCCAGCCAGGAGGACCAGAGAAGGAAAGCCCTTAGTGGGGCCACACCCTCTGAAAGAGAGAGTATGGGCAGAGGGACATCTCCACCCACCGCAATCTGGTCAGCCATGCTGGTTCTCTACTGCCCCTCTCCCAGGGCCTTTCCCCCACAATCTAACAGACTAACCAGCCATCATTCCCCTCTGCATCCCCCTTACCCTTGCTGAAGGCAACCGCTGAGGCCTTCACTATACAGAGCAACAGAGGCCTAACACTGACTCCCTTTACAGACAAACAGCCCTGCAGGTCCCAGTTCTACAAGCCCCATATAAGGGATTAGAATTGTGGCTCAGCGGAGGAACGTTTGTCTAACAAAGTAGTACTGAGTTCGATCCTCAGCACTGCAAAACCAAACTAAAACCCAAAGCTAACTGGGTTGTCTTTTCTAGGAAAGCAATTTCTGACAAGGTGTCTTAAGCATCAATTCCAGTGTAGAACCATGCAGCTGGGTAACTTCGCAAGATAGGAGCTGTCGGGATGTCTGTGTTTGCGTGTTGTACTGTGCATTGGATCAGTGGAAACAACCAGAGTCGGGAAGAGGAAACATGGGAGAAGCTCCTCAGAAAAGGAAGTCAACTGGCTGCCTACTGCTTTGCTTCTCAGGGGCAGGAGCAAGTGTTCTGAGGGGAGAAGAGTGCAACCAAGACACAGAAACCAGAGTGCAAAGAACAGGCCAAAGCCTTCGGAGGAATGACTACCATTCCCAGAAAGCCCTAGACAACTCCAGCCTTAGCTCAGGCTATTGTTCTACAGACCCTGTATCTAACCCCAATCAAAATTCATCTCCTTTAAGAGACCAACCAATTTTGTACATCTAGCCCTACCCCTCAGCCTTGTGGAGTTCGGGACACCCAAATGGCAGCCTGCATTGGGGCTAAACAGCTATGGCCTGGAAGGCGAGCAGGCCTGACTGGACAGAGACCAGCTTCCCAGTGAGCTCACACACATAGTTTCCACGCTGGCACAGTGTCAATGGCTTAGTTCCTTCCAAGACTGCCTGCCCCAGCCAGGCTCACTCTGCCCTCCCTTGCCACTAGTTCTGGGGATCCACAGCAGGACCATTAGATACTTCAGTTCAGGGCTGTCATCACATCCCCTGGGGAGAGGCAGCTTATTCTGCATCCATGCTGAGGCCAGGTCACCCCACAAACAACTTATCCTCACTCATGGCTTAAAAGAGATCAGTTGCTTCTAGCTCACAAAGGAAGACCCATTAAGCTGGGGGAGCTCACAAGGGAAGCCCATTAAGCTGGGGGTATACCTCAACTGGTAGAGAGGACTTGGCTAGCCTGAGTTGAATCCCAGAATCACATGTACGAGGTGTGTAACCCTAGCATTCTGGAGATGAAAACGAGAAAAACCGAAGTTCCAGCTTGAGATACATGAGACAGAATCTAAAAACAGAGACCTACACCTGGGTATAAAATGGCGGTACAGCAGGCAGACAGAAGAGATGGTACCATAAAGGATGTCGTCGGAAGGGCATCCTCTGAGTTCCTGAAGGAGCTTACTGACTCAGGGACCACAGGGGCCTCAGCATGGGTCATATCCTGCACACTCACTAGATTTCTCGTCTTAAGCACTTCCCTAAGTCCGGGAAAGATAGAGTCCAGTGGGGCAAGGCCAGGCTGCCCACAAAAGAGGAAAAAAAAAAAAAAAAAAAACTGGCTCCTTGCAAGCTAGAGAAAAAGAATAAATGGCAATGTGTCTATTATATCACTTAAGAAAATAGAGCCAACATTTCATTAAAGGGCCCCTGTGTGTTCTCCAAACTCCCTCCAGTAGAGTTACCAAGCTCTAGAATGTTGTGTTGTTTCTTTGGCTTTCTTTTTAATATTTATTTTTATTTTATGTGTATGAGTTCTGTAAAAACGGCGTGCCATGGGCTTGGAGGTTGGAACCTCAGAGAGAGAGAGACCTTGGTGGGTTGGAGCCAAGGTGCCCCATGGAGGGTAAAAGACAGACCGAGAGCTGTGTTAGGTGGGAAGAGAGAGGGGAAGAGAGAGGAAGCAGGCAGGGGCTGAGAAGAGAAGAGGGAAGGTGTAGACATGACCTCAGCCTCATGGGTAGAGAAGAGGAAGAGAGAACGAAGAGGGAGGGGCTTTCTCTTAAAGGGGACTTTACACAGGGTGACGTCAGGACCCTGGGCTGGCCAAGTATTGCCTGCTTATTGACCAGGTCTCCAAAGAGTGGGTCTGAATGCTAACAATGCGTATTTTGCCTGCACATAAATGTACCACATGTGGGTCTGGTTCCCACCAAGGCCAGAGAGGGTATGGGATTTCCTGGAACTGTAGTTACAAACATTCGTGAGCCTCCATGTGTGTTCTGGGAGCTGAACTCAGGTCCTTTTGGAGAACAGTCAGTAACCTTAACCACTAGGCCATCTTTCCAGCCCTGAGGCTCTCCTGCTTCTTTAAATGGGCTCCCCAGTTTTGTTTTGTTTATTCTCAGGTGTTTTGAGCTTTACTCATAATGGTATGTGTAACTACACTTCATTTAATAGCTGCATCAGATCCCCTTGTACAGACATCTCACAGGTTCACAGCTTCATATTTTCACTGGTTTGTAGATTCACCAGGCTTGATCATCTTAACGGGATGTAGCAATAGCTCACTGTCATCTTATGGGTTTCTGTAACTCCTAACGAAGTGACGTTGGGCATCTTTTTTTGCTCATTTATGATTTTGTTTTGTTTTGTTGAAATGAGTTCTCACTAAGAAACCTAAGCTACCCAAGGACTCCTGATCTTGTCTCAGCCTTCTAAAAGCTGGGATTACAGGCTGGTACTGCTACACACCCACAAGGGCATCCATACACACACACACACACACACACACACACACACACACACACACCATGTATGTATTGATTTAGATGTAAGATCTTATGTAATGAGCTCCAGGTCAGAAACAGAAAAAAGGGTAGAGGCAGAAGGATCAGAAGTTCATAGTTATCTTTGGCTACATAAGGATACAATAGTGTGTGTGTGTGTGTGTGTGTGTGTGTGTGTGTGTGTGTGTGTGTGTGTATGTGTGTGTGTGTTCTTGATGAGGGTGAGCATTAAGGCACTGCACACAAGTAGAGATGGCTCTCTCTCCTTCCACCTTTACATGGGTTCTGGTATCAAACTCAAGACTCCAGGCTGGTATAGCAGATGCTTTTATCTGCTGAGCCCTCTCATCTGCCCTCTGTATATATTTTTAATGCAAATCCTTTCTCAGTGTTAAAAAAAAACCAAACAAACAAAAAAACAAGACCAATGCCTCAGAAGACTTGGAAGATTCAAGTACATGCCCCAGGCTCCAGCCACTTTGGTCCCTTCACTCAGCATCCCACTGACATGTAGCAGTGGACCAGAGGACAAGTTCAGTCTTCAGAATGTTTTCTGCATCTGCTCAGTGCCTGGTTTAGTGGTAGGAGCATGGTTGCCCTGCAGATATGTTTTGGACACATTAATGCTTCTGTGACACATATTCAGACACTGCAGAGTGTAACATGAATCCTAATTGGTCTAATAATAATAATCCAGAGTCAAATATAGGGGTAAATGCTGAAAAGTCAGAGAGACAAAGGATCACCAGCCACCACTTTCCATCTCCCCATCTCCTTAGCTTGAAAAGGCAGAGAGCCTGTCTCTACCAATCCTCATCTCGAATGGCCCTGAGATCCTGTCTCCACCTCCCTGGTGCTAGAATTAAAGGTGTGAGCCTCTACCACCTGCTAGATCAGATTTGTTTCTCTTTTAGACAGGTTCATTTTCATGTAGCCCAAGGTGGCCTTGAACTCCTGATCTTCCTGCTTCCTCCTCCCAATGCTGGAAATAAAGGCGTGTGCCACTACTGCCTGGGCTCTACAATTAATCTGGTGACTGGCTCTGCCCGCTGATCTTCAGGAAAGCTTTATTTGTCAGAGAACAAACAGAATAATAACCACAGCAGAGGATCCTGATCTATCATCGATCTAGACAGGATCTCAAGTAACCCAGGCTTGCCTCCAACTCCTTGTATAGCCAAGGATAACCATAAACTTCTGATTCTACCCTGTCTCTGTTCCCTTCAGACAGAATCTGACCTGGAGCACATTACGTGAGCTCCTACATCTAAATCAACATGTGTGCATGCACACACACACACATAAATGGAGCTGAGGGTGTAGCCCAGTAGTAGAGAGGTCTTTTGCCCAGCCTAAGGAAGAGCCTTCTTGGTTTGGGTTCCTAGTATGGAAAAAGAAAAAAGTTACAGAAAGAAACACATCCAGGTAGAAGTTTATACCCTTTGGCTACGTTGTCACTCCAGAACATAACTCCTCCACCCACGACCTGTCCTGAATCTAGGCCTCCGTTGGCCCAGCTCTTGAGGCGATTTCAAGTCCTCCAGTGCCATGGCCAGCCCAGCCTTCACCCAGTCCTGGAGAGCCAGTGAGATTTCCCTTCCACATACCTCTAACCTGTGTGGCGGATATCGCCAACTGTCTTACTACATGTTACTGTCCTGTGTCACAAAGGCCAACCTTCCCAACATCGACCTTGCGCAAGCCTGCCTATAAATTCCACCAGGAGGGTAGCTGGGGCAGAAGAGTACTATCCCACACTGTGGGGCCCGCCCACCTCTACAGCAGAACCCAACTGGGCAGGGTTTGCAGGGTGGTATCGCCCCCTTGTGTTCGATGTTAGGACTGGAAGTCGACCCTGGGGAACCAAGAAGCTAGCCAGGTTAAGGTTGGTCAATGAAACCACCATCCCCCGCCCACTTCCCATGTTTCCTCTCTAGACACCTGTACTTAAAGGGGCGGAACTACGGGCCAGACGGGGCCCACAGCTGCTCTTAGCCTTACAGCCACCAACACAAAAAGTAAGAGTTTCTGTCAATGTCCAGAGTCCTGGTGTGGACAGCCGTCACTAACTCAAAAACAGAGATTAGTGCAAGGGGCATAGGTCCGCAGGAAAAGGCCCTTCTGCTCCCTCAAGCTGCCCACTGTCCCTCGTGGGCTCTGTTAGACCCTGATCGTTCCATGGGTCAGTAGTCCACTTAAGACTGTATTCCTGGTACCTCTCTAGCATCTAGCACAACTTACTTCATAAACTACCCATTGCCCTTGTCTTCTGTGAAGCTGTCCTGTTACCCATGAGTCACGATGTTGTGAAGGAGTACAAAGACCCTGACGACAGGTGTCCCAACCGTCGCAGGTCCTCAGCTTTACCACCTCGTCTTTAACGAGCAACTAATAATACAAACGGATGTCAAATGGATGAAAAAGACATCACCTAAGAGATGCCTGTGACTAGCAGTCATTGACTTGTTTATTAATTCATCTCTTCACTTACTCACTCAGCGAGTATTCCCTGAACACCAACACATGCATCATGTGGAGTACCAAAGACATAACAGAAAGCAAATGATCTCTGCTCTCCTGGGACATCTATTCTTGTGAGTGAACAGCAAATATGATAAATTAGGAAAATATATAGTACATTGGCTAGCAACACATAGTGAGGGAAAATTCTAGATAGGGAAGGGGGATAGTGTTTCCATGTGATTTTAGATGATGTGGTTAGAGTAGGCCCTCTGGAATTTTGGGCTAAGCAAACAAGCCATGTAGTTAGTTCTCAGGGGGGAACCTTCCAAGCAAAGGGAATAGCAAATGCCAAAAGCCTGAGATGTCAGCATGCCTCTCATGAACTCCATAGGGAACAAGGCAGTTCAGCTGGACAGAAGGAGCAAGGAAGAGAATTGGGAGAGTGGGGATCAGATGGGTACCAAGGCAAGAGACCATAGCGCCTGTAAAGATTTTGGCTTTCATTAGTTTGATTGGTGGGTGGTGGTGTTTTGTTTTGTTGATACAGGATCTCATGTAGCCAAGGCTGGACTTGAGCTCACTTTGTAACTGAGGATGACTTTGAACTATTTCTCCTGCCTCAGACTCAGAGTGCTAGAATCATAGGCATGATGTCTGGCAAGTTAAAAAAACATCGGCTCTTATTCTTACTAAATGGAGCCTTTGAAGTGGAGGAAAGAAAGGCCATTTTAGCACATTTCAAATAGTGTTATTTCAGTAATTCAATGCAGTCTGGCCAGAAGCACAGCCGCCACTACCACATAATGCTTACTAAAGCCGAGACACTTAATTCTTTGATGTTACCGTATTCAGAAGCTAAAAAGACTGAGATCAGTGTTAATGAAAACCTAAGTGCCCCAGAGTAGCTTTAGATCCATGGTGGCCTTTTATGGAGACTTTTAAGGGAGGTAGAGCTTAATGGTTAAGAGCATTTGCTGCTGTTGCAGAGAATCTGAGTTTAATTTCCAACATTCAGATGGCTCACAACTCCCTGTGAATTCCAGGATCCACCACCCTCTTCTGGCCACACAGACACCTGCAAGCAGAAGATCCACATACATACACTCAGGTGCACACATAAAATAAAGTAAGTAAATCCTTTACTATTTTAAAGGCAGATGAGAAGTTTTATAGGAAGGGGGGAATGTTTTGAGGAAGGCTATGCTTGTTATAATGGAGTTTGATAAGGGTAATTAGCCTGAAATGTAGCCATAATGAAAGTGAGAAAAATTCAAGTAGAGCGTCCAAGGCATCTGTGGTCTTGGCCTACTTACTCACATTTAGCTGTTGTCCAGGTCTTAGATGGGTCCACAGTCACCTGACGACTTGCCTCCAGAGGGCTCATCTCTCCTGTGCCTGTTAAGTTTGTTCTGGAAGTGGTGGGAGCTGCTGTTCCTGACCTGAAGACCTGTTGGGCTTATTGAGTGTCCCACAACACGGCAGCTAGCTTTCCTCAAATAAGCAACCCCAAAGACAGCAAAACAGAAAACCAATGTCATTTGTTTCGTATTACTCTTGGAGTTACACACTGTCACTTCTACGAGGTTCTATCAGAAATGAGTGACCAAGTCCAACCCATATTCAAGAAAAAAGTTACAGCAATAGGTGTTGGAGAGATGGGTCAGTGTTTATAGAAGCATTTTCTACTCTTCTAGATGGACCCAAGTTCTATTCTCAGCACTCATTTTGGGTGGCTCAAAACACCAGTAACTCCAACTCTAGGTAGATTGGAGCCCTACACACACACACACACACACACACACACACACACACACACACACACACACTTTAAATAAATATTTGTAAAAAGATGAACTGAATGAACAGGGCTTTGACTGTAACTCAGTAGAAGAATGTGAGCATTGCATACATGATGCCCTGAGTTTGGTCCCAAGCACTACCCTTACCACCATTAAAAAAAAAAAAAAAAAAATCTGAACACCACTGTTCTTTAGCATTCTCAGAGGAGAGAAATTATCAAAAGGATATTTGTGGGTACAACTTTCATTTAACAGAGCTCAGTATGAGTCACGGGGATTTTTCACTTTTTTGCCTATGTGTGGGGGTGTGTACATGCCGTAGTGTGTGGGTAGAGGTCAGAAGACAGCTTGTGGGAGGGAGTCATTTCTTCCCATCTACCACACAGATCCCAGGGATTGAACTCAAGCCATTAGGCTGAGCAGCAGATGCCTTAACCACTCAGCCATCCCACCGATGTCCACAAACATTTTCCAGAATCCCTGGTGACTTACCTTGAAAGAAGCAAAATGATATAAAAATAAGAAGCAACCTTTGGACTACCAAGTTCTAAAACAAAAAAGGAAATTGAAAAACCTCCCAGAAGACAGGTACAGAGCCCACTACTGGAGCCAAGCCCTCTGAAAAATTACACTCAGGTGGTAAGTTCTAATACCAATAGCCAAACTGTCCATTTCTGGACTTGGGATATCTATGGACTAGTGATTACTTTGTATACCTCACTCCCTTTGTGAATAGGAATATCTATGGAAGTTTTTCTATGCTCGTCTTGTTTCACATCCTGCCCTTAGGTGTTGGTAATGGGTGGGAACAAGTATAGGTTTCCAGATGACCACAGTTGGTAACTAGGAAGCTGTCTAGAAGATACTAATCAAGAAGTGTCCCACTGAATCTGCGCTTATTTTAAAATAACAAGATTCTGACTTTGAACTAATGTGATGATAGCTTGAACCTTTCGGGTGTCTCAGGAAAGTCATGCTCCTCTATGCATGTGGGACATAGATCTGTGGGGAGTGAAGGGTAGGCTATGAGAAGCAGCCTTCAGAGTGGACCCAGTGATCTGTACTTTTTAACATCTCCACTCGTATGTGGTCTCCTGCACTGCACAGAGCTTCCTTATATAACTGAAGGGATGCTGTAGAAATGACAACATGTGATAGTCAGTTGGTCAGTCAGTCAGTCAGTTATTTTTGCTTTTCTGACACAAGGTCTTCCTATGTACTCCTGGAACTCACTGTGTAGACAAGGACAACCTTGAATTCATACAGACCGGAGATTCACCAGTCTTTGCTTCTGGAGCGCTGGGATTAAAGGTATGCACACCACACCTGGCCTTCTTAGTTATCTTTCTGTTGCTGTGATACAGCACTGACCCAAAGCAACCTGAGGAAGAAAGGGTTTATTTGGCTTACACATTGCAGGTCATAGTCCTTTGAGGAAAACTAAGACAGGAACTCAGACTGGGAAGGTACCTGGAGGCAACAAAACAAAGGTCAGATGCTTACTGGCTTGCTCGTCAGGGCTTGCTCGTCAGGGCTTGCTCATCCTGCTCTTATACAGTCCAGAACCGCCTACCCAGGGGTGGTACCTCCTACAGTGGGCTGGATCCTCCCACCCTAACCATCAATCAAGAAAGTGCCCCACAGACTGCCAATCTAATGAAGGCAATTCCTCAAAGAGATTCCCTCCCTCCAGATATGTCTAGGGTTATGTCAGGCTGACAGAAACCAACCAACACACCAGGAAAACATCACTGAGATATATCCCAAGATTTGGAATATGACTGTCGAGATCGGTGTTAGAGGCATTGTACTTCCACTTTGCTCCTTTATGGTCATTTTGAGGAGCCCCAGCTGCCACAGCATAGGGACACTCAGATAGTCTGTGACAATGCTCACATAGAAAGGGACTGGGTCTTCCTGCCAACAGTTTGCCTATTTGTCAAGCATAGAAATGAACTATCTTGGAAATGTAGTTTCCAGCCCCAGTCAAACTTTTAGATGACTGCAATGAAACTGGAGACAGGCTGGCTGGCTCCAGAATCCAGTACTATTTCCAGTATGTTAACACACACACTCTGTGTGTGTGTGTGTGTGTGTGTGTGTGTGTGGTGTATGTGTGTGGTGTATGTGTGTGTGTAAAAGCACACCCATTAGCTAATTTTCTCCTGCTGTAGTAAAGCAGCATGACCAAGGCAACTTATAAAAAAAGTGTTCCGTTTGGCTTTTGGTTGGGTTAGAGCTCATGATGGTGGAGAAGGAACAGCTGAGAGGTCACATCCTGACCCACAACCATGAGGCAGAGAAAGAGACACTGGAATCAAAGGAATCTGCTGAAGCCTCAAGGCTTATCCCCGTGGACACACAGCTGTTGATCTTTCCCAAACAGTTCCACCAACTGGGGACCAAATAGTCAGACTATTGGAGCTATTGTCATTCAAACCAATATGGTGTCTTTCTATGCCTGTGTATGTGGTGCATGTGGCCAGATCAGGAAATGTGTGGATTCTCCTCCACAGCTCTCCACCTTATTTCTTAGGGACAAGCTCTTATTGAACCCAAACCCACCACTTTGGTTAGGCTAGCTAGCCAGTGAGTTCTAATGATCCACCTGTCTCTGCTCCCTAATCTTGGAGTTATAGGCCTGAGCTCCCATGCCAGCTTTTTATGTGGGTGCTGGGGATTTGAACTCAGGTCCTCATGCTTGCAGGGCAAGTGTTTGGACCCCCTGAACCAGAGTCTCATGTACGCCAGACTAGACTCAGACTTCTGATCTTTCTTCTCTCCACCCTGAATACTGGTACTATAGACACATTAGGGTCTGTCTTATGGGGTGCTGAGGTGATGAACTTGGCACTTCAGGCATGCTTCTTAAAGCATTCTACTTCTACAATCGCTGCTTTTGTTTCTGTTCTGAGACAGGCTTTCAACATGTTGTCCAGACTAGTTTCCAACTCCTGGGATCAGGTTGGCTGCCCTGGAACTCACTCTGTAAACCAGGCTAGCCTCAAACTCAGAGATCCACCTGCCTCCTCAGTGCTAGGATTAAAGGTGTGCACCATCAGTGCCTGGCTTCTAACTTGTCTTTCTACAAACACTTAAGTCATCTGACCTTAATTTTTTTTTTTTTACTTTTATCTATTTTTTAGGATGTGTGTATAAATGAATAAATGGGCATATAAGTACAGATTCCCACAGAGGCCAGAATGTGGTGTTGAGTCCCCTGGAGCTGGATTTAAAGCATCTGACATGATGTTGCAAACCAAATTCAGATCCTCTAGGAGAAGAGTTGTCGCTCTTAACCACTAATCCATCTCTCTAACCCCTTAGATGACCTTTTAGTAAACTGGTATTTTTAACTGAAGTGTGGGATTTTGCCTTTTTGTCTTTCCGGCATGGTAAACACTTTGACCCATCATTTGAGGTTGCCAGATTCTACACACTCCTGGGCTGAGGAGGTGGCCCAGTGGGAGTGAGAACTGACCGAATCTTCGGTTGCTGTGAAAAAAAATACTGACAAAAGCAAATTAAGGGAGAAGGGTTTTTATTTGTTTGTTTGTTTTTGGCTCACAGGGGTACAGGCCATGATGGAGATCCCAGTGGCAGAGCTTGAGCAGCTGGCCATGTAAAATCCAGTCAGGAGGCAGAGTACTGTGGTTGCTGGTATTCAGGCAGCTTCTTCTTTTTTTTTTTAAACTTTATTTATTTATTTATTTGCCTTGGTGTTTGCCTGGAACTGGAACTACAGACAGTTGTTAGCTGCCATGTGGGTGCTGGGAATTGAACCCGGGTCCTCTGGAAAAGCAGACGGTGCTCTTAACCGCTGAGCCATCTCTCCAGCCCCGCTTCTTCTTTTTATACAGGCCAGCGTTCAAGTGCAAGGAATGTCAGTCTTCCTCAGTATGGTCTTTCTTTCTCAATTAATCTAATTTTCAAAATTCCTTCACCTTGCCTATGTGGAGGCTGACAACCTATTTTTTTATTTTATTTTATTTTTATTTATTTGAGAAGGGGTTCCTCTGTGTAGCTTTGGAGCCAAAATGAGAAAACAGGCCAAACTCTATTTTGAAAAAGAACTCCATTTTAAACAGAACTTGGCCAAGGGCTGAATTTATCCACTCAGTTCCAAGAAAACCAACCACCTAAAGCAGCTCAGGGCCCTGGTCAGGGTGACCCCACCCAGACACACCAAAGCATAAAAAGTTTTAGTAAACAATATCTTCAGGGCTCCAAATGTCCTTGCAACCACTGATAGGAATTCTCCAAATTCCCTTAGACCTAAACTCCGTGATGCTTCCTTTGAAAACCCTTCACTGTGAGGGTTCAGGGCCGATTTTATCCACCAGCTGCATCCAAATGCTAAGATTCGGCCCAAGCCCAGGCTTGTAATCACTAAACCTCTTGGTGCTTGCATTAGATTCCAGCTCTGTGGTGGTCTTGTTGGGGGGTCATGATACAGACACAATACAGCCTGTCCTGGAATTCACTCTGTAGACCAGGCTGGCCTCGAACTCCCAGAGATCCAACTGCCTCTGCCTCCTGAGTGCTGGGATTAAAGGCAGGCATATGACACCACCGCACAGCTAGGCTAACAATCTAAGCCTTTCCTCAAAGGTGTGTCTGGAGGCGAATCGCTGATAAGCATAATTAACCATTACACAGGGTAAAGGACTTGCTACTGAGATTGGATCTCCAAAATTCCTGTGAAAAAGGATCCCTGAAGGCTTATAGCCATCAAGCCTATTGTAAAAAGGTGAGCATAATGACCAACAGAAGAATGTCCTGACTTCTACTCTCACACTATGCCATGCACAGAACCATGTACAGATATTCATATACAGCTGGGATGCATGTAACCCCAGCCACAGGGGATCTGATGCCCTCCTCTGGCCTCTGCAGGCACACACACTCATACTCACATACATAAATAAATATAAATCTTGGATATTAAAAAAAAGTGAGGAATGTATGGAAAAAAATATGGGCAGATAAGATGAAATTGCTTCAACACTGGAAGGAGATGCTAAGTCCAGAGAAGCTGAGGAACAAAGGAACAGGTAGTAAAAACCAGAGCAGTCAGAGACTGAGCTACCCAACTGGAGCTGGAACAGGGACGGGTATCTCCTGTGCCACCCAAAGCCGAAGCAAGGGTGTAGGGCACATCCTGGATCCTCCTTCCTCCTCCCTTCCTCATAGCTGAGACTAGACCAAGATTATTTTGAAAGGGAGCCTAGGAAATGCAGACTGCATGAAGAGGTAGAACAACGAGTCTGAAAACAGGTGAATGACTGGCAGATTACCTCCTTCTTTCCTTATTCACAAAATAATCTGTTTGTGCTGAAACAGGCTCTCATTATGTAGGTTGGCTAGCCTGGAACTCACTAGGAAGACCAGGCTGACCTCAAACTCAGAGATCCACATGCCTTGTGAATGGCCTTGTGAATGCTGGAACTAAAAGCATACACCAACATGACCAGCTGTTTTAAAATAAAATCTACTCTAGAAAGTGGTCAGATGTTAAATCCTTGTTCTAGCCAGGTAGTGGTGGCACACACACGTAATCCCAGCATTTGAGAAGCAGTTGGGAGGTTCTCTGTGAGTTCAAGACCAGCCTGGTCTACAGAGCTAGTTCCAGGACTGGCTCCAAAGCTACACAAAGAAACCCTGTCTCAAAAAACTAAAACTAAAACTAAAACAAACAAAAACCCTAGCTAGACATGATGACATGTTTATTTGGAAGTAAAGACAAAAGATTCTGGAATCCAAGGCTAGCAGAGGATATAAGAGACCCTCCCTAAGACGAAGTCTTTGATCTGAAGATTCTAGAAACTACCATGTCATGTTTAACAACAGAGTCTGGTCCAGACAACTTGACTGAGTCTACTAATCTAAGTATAGCTCTTTTACATGCTAAGAGTTTGATTTAGAACAAGTTATCTCAACTATTTGTGACTCAGTTTCCTCAATTATAAAATGAAGATTAAAAACACTTGACTTCCCAGAGGTGTGGTCACCTTTCAGTGAGATAATATATGTAAAATGCTATGAATAATGCCTCGCATATGTGAGTAATTCCTAGGAGCACTGAAAATATTTGTTGACATTTATTACTATATATGTGTGCATGTATGTAGTTGCAACAGGTAGATGGAATTCCTTCATGCTTCATATACACTTTGCAAGTAGCCTAAAGATAAATTTAAACAATATTTTTAGCAATATTTCATTCTGCAGATGAAACAAGTTTTCACTGTATGGAATTTCTCACCTGTGGCTCTATGTTGGTGCTCAAATAATTTAAAATTGTGGGAGTGTTTGAGAATTTTCAGATTAGGATGTTCATCTTGGGAAAAATACCCAACTTCTCCATGCCTTCCTTATCTATAAAAAGGAAGTAACCACCCGAATCTACCTCTCAGGACTGGAGGAGCAGACATCTCCCTGTTAATCATATACTATGTATGTACTAAACGTTTACTTAAGAATAAGCCTGAAATATGGAAAAACCTCAATGTGTTATTCTTTGTAAATATTACCCACCTGTGCCACAGGAAACCGGTAGCCTTAAGCCCACAAAAATTAATAATACCTCCTGTGACTGAGAAGTATAGTCACTTTCAGATAGAGGCATTTCACTCCCTATGTCTGCCAATGTGCATAGGGCTCAGTCTACATTATCTCTCTAAATGTTCACAGAAGGGAGTTGCAATATCACGAACCTCGATTTTATAGCACTGATGAATGGAGGAGTAATTTTCTCAAGTTCACAGAACCAGCAAGTGATGAAGCCATATTATGTATTTACCATTTGTTGTGATCTTACTGAGCCTCAGCAGAGGAGTGAGCTGCATTGTTGGGATAAACACTCTAGGCCCCAGCCTACAGGAAGTGTCAGTTTTCAAAGCTGGGGCGGGGGCGGGAGTGATGAATAAACACTGTAAGAGATAATTACAATAGCGCCTGGTAATTACTACAGTAAAGGCTTACTATCAGATGGGCCACGGGATCTCAGGAGCTGGGTCAAGAAAAAGTACAGAGAATTTAAGGGTCCAAAGACACTTAGCAGTTACAGGTAATGCAGACATCCTTTGACATAGTGTTACAGGACGCGTCCTGAAAAATAACGCGGGCAATTGGCTAACCAGCGCCGGACTGCAAAAGGAATCCGGAAAGGGGCTGAGCGCAGGTGGGCGGGGCGGCGCGGTGACTGGCAGGGGTGGGGCCAGGCTGGCCGCGCCCCTCGTCGCCGGCTGCTGGGCTTCGGCCGGGGTCGGCTGGGTACCGTGCGCTGTGCAAAGCCACCTTCCCGCTCCCGTGCGGGCAGCGGGGACCGAGCAGCGCGCCGGCTCGGAGACGGACGATCCACAAAGTTTGGTCCGCGAGGGACGCAGCGTCGAGCCCGGCAGGTGCGGCCGGGCCTGGCCGGGGCGCTCGCGGCCTTGCGGGTGAGCACGGCCGGGCACCGGCAACTCTGAAGTTGGCAAGAGGTGACGCCCCTTTTCCGCTCCGCCGTGCGTCCAGCCCTGGCATCTCGAGTCTGGGTCGCCCCGGGGCTATGCAGCCCCCTCCAGGCGACCCCGCGGAGCTCCCTGCCAGGTAGACGATCGGCGCCCCAGGACTCTGCTGGCACCCCTACTTGGCCCAGGATGCTGCCGGTCTTCCTCCTTTTCCTCCTCCTCCACGGTAAGAGTCCCCGCCCCGATGGCACTGCCCGCCGTCCCGTGCCTTCCAGGGTGACCCTTACCCCCGGCGACTGCCGCCCCGTCGAGCCTTGGCCCCACTCGGGTTTTCCCACATCGTCCGTCCCACCCACTGCCAGGGAAGGCGACCTTTTGGCGAGGTCACGCACCTCCTTCCGGCTCCTCTACCTCTTCCTATAAACTACCCGGAAGTCTCAGATGGGCCTCCCTCTGGAGTTGCCCAGGTGAAGAAAACTTGTGACTCACTCTGCTGCTCTTTCTCGATCCCCCCTCTAGGAGGTGCTCTAGCCCGTCCAGACCGGATCACTTCACCTACTCGTGGTGAGTAGTGCGAGTTCTTAGGTGTTTCCTAGTGTTCTGGGGTTGGGGATGAAGATGCACCCAAGAGAAAGTGCAAGAGAAAGACCCCTGAATTCTGAAATAGACTGCAGTTTTAAAATAGGGACCATCCATTATTTACAAGAGAGGAGAAAGTGAGGTCCAACATGAGCATGCACCTGGTAGTTGTTATGAAGCATCTCAATTTTTATGTGTAATTTCCGTGTTTTGTCTCCCAAATTAGGGTAAGGTTTTTCTGGAAGTAGAAACAGTATTTCTTCTGCCTACTGGCCCTGTGGCTGGCACAAAGGTTACCTTAACATTATTTATGGTGTTGATATTTAAGACAAAGTATGAAAAATATGAAAAGAAATGGGAGTGGCCCATACCTGTAACCCCAGCACTGGGAGACAGAAGCAAGAAGTTCAGCTTCAGCCACATAATGACTTTGAAGATTACCTAGGCTATATAAGATTTTTGTCTTTAAAAAAAAGAATGGAGAGAGGGGGGGATCAGTGGGCTGTCACTGGTGGGGGGTTCTGTACCGTCTTGAGGCATCCAGAGGTAGCAAGCCCAGGGAGGGGCAAAGTGTTAAAGGTCTTTAGCAGTGTTCTCTCTCATCTTCTCCCTAGCTTGTGAGACCCCTCCAGCAGTGCTCTTGGAAGTACAGGGCATTCTACAGAGGCCTCTGGGCAGGGACAGCCACAGTGGCCCTGCTAACTGCACCTGGGTTATCCTGGGCAGCAAGGAACAAACAGTAACCGTCAGGTGAGGAAGAAGGCAAGTCCCCTCTTCTCTGCTTTCTTTTCCGGCTCACTCTGGAAGTCAGGTGACATCTCTATGGTATTTCCATCCTTGTCAGCAGAATAGAATTTGGTTTGGCTGGCTCTGCTCCATAAGCTTGGCTCCTAGGTCAGTGACGGCAACTTGAAGCTGGGCTGTGGTGGAAATGTTTAGCTTAGGCACTAGCTGTCTCTACAGGACTCTAGAAATTATTCTGACTAGACTTGTGTTGAGTCCTTTAATGCATAGCATAGCCTACTTGTTCAATGGCTTAGAACCTTCCTCGGGGGCTGGGATTGTATCACTAGCTCATTGGTGGAACACTGGTGTAGGGTGTGGAGAGTCCTGGGTTCAGCCCCCACCAAAAGAAAGGTCTGCCCCCCCACACTGCTCCCACTCTGTTGGAACGCTCCCTCTCTCCTTTTCCTCCCCTTGGCTCTTCTTTCTTTCTGTTGATTGATTTTTGAGACAGAATTTTGCTGTGTAGCCCAGGCTAGCCTTAAGCTTGTACTCCATCTCATCCTTCCGAGTTCTGGGGTTTCCTGTGGAGTCACCATGCCCTGTATTTTTTTTTTTTTTCTTTTTGGTTGTTTTGTTTTCTTTATTTTGCTTTTAGCACTAGGGTACAACTCAGGGTTCCACACATCCTAGGTGAGTACTCTGTCTCTAAGCAACAATCCCAGACTCTTACCCCAAATCTACTAATATTCTAAGTCTCCTTCCTGGGGCCCACGTCAGGTGACAGTTTGTGTCACACACTCGTTAAAAATTTACCCAGAGTGGGGAGGGATGGAGAGACAGCTCAGAGGTTAAGAGTACTGGTTATTCTTCCAGAGGTCCTGAGTTCAATTCCCAGCAACCACATGGTAGCTCACAGCCATCTATAATGCGATCTGGTGCTCTCTTCTGGCCTCTAGGCAGAACACTGTATTCATAATCAATAAAATAAATCTTAAGAAAACATTCTTTAAGACAAAAAAAAAAAAAAAGAAAAAAAGAAAAAAGAATTTACCCAGAGCAGACCTTTAATCTTCTCACTCAGGAGACAGAGTCAGGAGGAGGATCTCTGTGAGTTTGAGGCCAGCCTAGTCTACAGAGTAAATTCCAGGATAGCCAGAGCTACACAGAGAAGAACCCTGTCACTGGTGCATGAAAGAGAGAATGATCTAAAGAGGCTGTCGGGATCCAGGAGGACCCAGGGACAGCCATTTACCATTTGGGTTGTAAAGCTGAGCTATTGCAGTTAACTGAAATACTGGTAGAAGACTTTGTCAGCGAACTGGGCACTGTAGTTGGATGATAGTATCGCAATAGCTGGAAAGTAATAAGCCTGGTCAGCCCTAGTCAGTTCTCTCAGAGGGCCCTAGGGTGGGCCTGTGGTCTAATGGTACCACTGGGCTCTGTTGAAACTTTCCCCATTGATTATATCTAGTGCCAAAGGATCAGCTCAGTTTCCATTTGGGTCTTTGAATCACAAGTGAGCAAGTGTTTGCTTCTTGGGCTACCAGGGACCTGTCATCAAGAGGGGAATGAGCTAGGGGAAATCCAGAACATCTCATGTCGTGTTCTCCTGTCCCTTCTAGGTTCCAGAAGCTGCACCTCGCCTGTGGCTCAGAGCACTTAATGCTGAGCTCTCCTCTCCAGCCACCGATCTCCCTATGCGAGGCTCCTGCTAGTCCTTTGCAGCTTCCAGGGGGCAATGTCACCATTACCTACAGCTATGCTGGAGACAGAGCACCCATGGGCCAGGGCTTCTTGCTGTCTTATAGTCAAGGTAGGCTAAACGGAGAGTGCCCCGAACCATTAGAAGTGGGAGTCCCAGGGAAGAGGCAAGGATCCCAGGAGTTCTGGTGCTTCCCAGTCTCTCTGATGCCTCTGCAGATTGGCTCCTGTGCCTGCAGGAAGAGTTCCAGTGTTTGAACCACCGCTGTATACCAGCTGCTCAGCGCTGTGATGGGATTGATGCTTGTGGAGATGGCTCTGATGAGGCAGGTTGCAGCTCAGATCCATTCCCTAACCTGAACCCAGCCCCTGCCCCAACTCCACCCTGCAATCTCACCTTGGAGGACTTTTATGGGGTCTTCTCCTCCCCTGGATATTCACACCCGGCCTCAGTCTCCCACCCCCAGTCCTGCCTGTGGCTACTGGACCCCCATGATGGCCGAAGGCTGGCAGTGCGCTTTACGGCCCTGGACTTGGGTTATGGAGATGCAGTGCATGTCTATGATGGTGCCGGGCCCCCTGAAACCCCCCGACTGCTACGTAGTCTCACCCACTTCAGCAATGGCAAGGCTGTCACTGTGGAGACCCTGTCTGGTCAGGCTGTTGTATCCTACCACACAGTTGCTTGGAGCAATGGCCGGGGCTTTAATGCTACCTACCATGTTCGGGGATACTGTTTACCTTGGGACAGACCCTGTGGTTTGGGCTCAGGCCTGGGGGCTAGTGAGAATCTAGGTGAGCGCTGCTATAGTGAGGCACAGCGCTGTGATGGCTCCTGGGACTGTGCTGATGGCACAGATGAGGAGGGTTGTCCTGGCTGCCCACCTGGGCACTTCCCCTGTGGAGCCGTTGGCACCCCTGGTGCCACAGCCTGCTACCTGCCTGCCGATCGCTGCAATTACCAGACATTCTGTGCTGATGGAGCAGACGAGAGGCGCTGCCGGCATTGCCAGCCTGGCAACTTCCGGTGCCGGGATGAGAAGTGTGTGTATGAGACATGGGTGTGTGATGGCCAGCCAGACTGTACCGATGGCAGTGATGAGTGGGACTGCTCCTACGCCCTACCCCGAAAGGTCATCACAGCGGCGGTCATCGGTAGCCTAGTGTGTGGCCTGTTGCTGGTCATCGCTCTGGGCTGTACCTGCAAACTCTACGCCATCCGCACCCAGGAGTACAGGTCAGTTGGAGTGGGGCTGGCTGTGTTAGCATGGGGACCAAGGGTGACATGGGCCTGTGCCGTTCCCTTGGGGAGTGGTTCCCGTGATCAGTTTGGAGAGTAGTCTGAAGGATGGAAGGGACATGGACAAACCATGGCATGACTCCATGTGCCCTGGCCTGGGTATGGAGAGAAGTGGCCTTCTAGGCTGAGATACATTGCCCTCACTGTCATAACGGAGCAGCCCTCCTTCCTTCCAGCATCTTTGCCCCACTCTCCCGTATGGAGGCTGAGATCGTGCAGCAGCAGGCTCCTCCTTCCTATGGGCAGCTTATTGCCCAGGGCGCTATACCACCTGTAGAAGACTTCCCTACAGAGAACCCTAATGATGTAAGTCAGTCGGCCAACCTTGGACCTCCTGGTACCAGCCTTGTGCCCTACTGTGTCTCCATCACCATAGCGGCCATCTAGCCCCCTGACTCTAGTGTCTGTCTCCTCTCCTTGTAGAACTCTGTGCTCGGGAATCTGCGTTCTCTGCTCCAGATCTTGCGCCAAGATATGACTCCAGGAGGTCCTTCGGGAGGCCGTCGTCGCCAGCGGGGCTGCTCAGTCCGCCGGCTGGTTCGCCGGCTCCGTCGTTGGGGTCTGCTGCCTCGAACTAATACCCCAGCTCGGGCTCCTGAGGCTAGATCCCAGGTCACCCCGTCTGCTGCTCCTGAGGCCCCGGATGACAGCACGGGCCAAACCTGTGAGAGTGGGGCGGTGGGGGGACAGGATGGGGAGCAGGCGCCGCCACTACCCATCAAGTCCCCCATTCCAACGCCAAGCACACTTCCAGCCCTTGCTACCGTCCCTGAGCCCCCACGGCCACTGCCCTCAATGTCTCTAGAACCCTCACTGTTGTCTGGGGTTGTACAGGTCCTACGAGGTCGCCTCCTACCCAGTCTGTGGTCCCCGGGACCCACTTGGACCCCAGCTGGAACTCACACAACAGTCCTGGCCCCAGAGGATGAGGATGATGTATTGTTAATGCCACTGGCTGAGCCAGAGGTCTGGGTAGTTGAGGCGGAGGATGAACCACTCCTCTCCTGAGGGAAGCTGGCCCCCTTGGGGCTCTAGTCACAATAGTGCGATCCTTTGAAGGTGGCTTGGCTTCTCCACTGATCTGTGTAGCGCAGAAAGTTAGGTGACCCTCAGGCAGGGAGAGCCCTCCTGTGTATGGCTAGAGACTGCCTAGCCTATCCTGCTGTCCAGGTGGCTGTGTGAAGGAAAGTTCCCAGAAGATCACAGGCTTGGACGCTCCGTCCTTCCAAGTCCCCACCCAAAAGTGGCCTTAAGTATCAGACTGCAGTTGGCTAGAGATGTTCTAGCCCTCAAGGAGAGGGTTTTGCCAACCTCTATCTTGTGGTGCCTGGCCCACTTAGAGAACACAAGTGCTTTTGTCCTCCACCTGCACCATTGCCCAGGAAATCAAGGAAAAAATAAAAAGAATTATAAATTTCAGCCCTTGGTAAATTAGCCGTGAAGTACACCCTGCCTCTGCCGTCTCTTCCTCTCCTTTGCTCCTCCTCCAGAGGCCATGGATCAGCTCTCTACCTTTACCCTCTTCCTGTTTAATTTTCAACTGGCTACCTTTCATTTTAATGCTACTTAGGTGATTCAAGGACCCTGAGGACTGGGTGTCTCCATTTCCATTCTCTGGCCCAGCCTTGCACTGACTGCCATGAGACTCAGAAGCAAGCCTGAACTCACTGCAGGCCAGAAGTCAAGGAAGGGGCCATTTATGGAATCCTTCCGGGACAGATCACAGCAGCAGTCTGTTCCCTGATAAAACCCAGGAGCCACCCCAGCCAGGCAAGGGAGGTGAGGTCTCAGCCTGGGCCCTTCATGGCAGGCAGAGAAGCTGAAGCAAAGTCAGTTTGAGGTTGTGAAAGTGCTGGCATGACTGACCAAATCCAGGGCGTCTTCCTGGAGGAGGGTCCAAGCTGTACTCAACAGTGTCAGCAGTAAGCTGAACTCTAGGCAGGACAAGTAAATTAAACATGGAGGCCCAACCTCAGTGGAGCCCAAGTAATGGTCAGGGCTGAAGTGTTGGAGATGGTAGATAAGGGGATGGGGGGGATCTACAAGCTGCCCCAGAGTTTCAAAGTCCCCAAGGAACTGGCTTCCCCGGGCCCTCCCCTCTTAGGACCCTTAACAGCTTGGATCAGTGACACCCTAAGCTTTCAGCTCACCTTCAGCAGAGACTGCTGCCAGGCTAGGAGTCTTACACTTTCCTTTGGGCACTCCTTCCCACAAAGGTAATCCTCCTACACTTCAAATAGAAGTAGTTCAGCTTTCAGAGCGAGGTCCAGGACAGCAGGGCTACACAGACAAACTGTCTCAAAAAGGAAAGTATCAAGCTGGTGGTGTACTCCACCACCACTGCATCTCCCTGTCGCCTGGTCTCCCATGGCCACCTTCAACCCTGCTGACTGACTCCTTAATTCCTCCACCTCCCCAAATTCCCGTCCTGGGGCATTTGCAAAGCAAAACTGGACAGAGGTTAGGGTGAGAGTGTTCCTGGTTGGGACACATCAGCTCACTGGCTGCAGCACTTCAGAGCAGAGTTCACCCGGTCTGTGTCTACATAGATAATTGTACCTGGAAGAAGTTTATCCTGTTCTGGTGTGAGCAGAGACCTTTCCTTTGGGCAGTCACAGTGGAGCCCAGCGTTGGTGGGAAGAGGACTGACCTTGTACAGACAATATAGGGAAATAGATCCAGTCACTAAGTTCCTCCTTTAAAAAATTATATATATATGTATATACATACATATATATATATATATGCTCTATTGACTTTATACCAGAAAAGGGCACCGGATCTATAGATGGTTGTGAGCCACCATATGGCTGCTGGGGATTGAACTGAGAACCTCTGGAAAATCAGACAGTGCTCTTAGCCACTGAGCTATCTCTTCACCACCACCACCCCATTTTTTTTTCTTTTAAAAAAAATATTGTCATGTGTTCAATGCCAACCTAAGCTATGAAGCAAGATCCTTCTCACAGTTAACATTGCTTCAGTAATCTTTGGAGATTTTGCTCTATAATGTTTGGTGAGGAGAACATGATAGAAACTCAAGGCATAGTAAAATCACTCATTAATGTGAACTGTAGGGGCAAGAAAGAGGCCCGGATGGCACATCCTCTTTCCTAGTTACAGTCGATATTGCTATGATGACTCCATGACCAAAGCAAGTTGGGAGGAAAAGGTTTATTCAGCTTATACTTCCATACAGTACATTGAAAGAAGTCAGGACAGGAACTCAAGCAGGACAGAAACCTGGAGGCAGGAGCTGATGCAGAGGCCATGGGGGCATACTGGTTACTGGCTTGCTCCTCATGGTTTGATGAACTTAATTTCTTACAGAACCCAGGACCACTTGCCCAGGGATGGCACCACCTACAATGAGCTGGGCCCTCCCCATCAATCTCTAAGAAAATGCCCTATGCCGCATGGGCATTGGTGGCATGCACCTTTAATCTCAGCATTCGGGAGGGAGAGACAGGCAAGAGTTCAAGGCCAACCTTGTCTACAGAGAGAGCTCCAGGATAGCCAAAGTTACACAGAGAAACCCTGTCTCAGCCCCTATTGTACAGCTGGACCTCCACCCCATGGTCCAAGACTAGTATAAGGAGGCAGAGTCCCAATAGGAAACTTGCCAGGGTTTTCAGCTTTGGACTCTTACATATTACCAAAGAAATGAAGCCCAGCACCCAGTGATGTCCTTCGGGTGTCTTCTGAGCTTAGTTTTGAAGGAGGGTCTTGCTGCATAGGCCAGGCTTGGTCTCCCAACTCCATAATCCTGCTTCAGATTGAATATCTCTTTCACAGGGGTTGCCTAAGACCATTGGAAAACATATTTACATTAAGATTCACAATCGAGAAAAAAAAAGATAATTGTACCAAAATTACGACTATGAAGTAGCAACAAAAATAATTTTATGGTTGGGGGGTCACCAGGTCACCACATGAGAAACTGTTAAAGGGTTAAAGCATCAGGAAGGTTGACAACCGCTGCTCTAGGGGAAATTACAGATGTGGCACCAGGTCCAGCTACTTTAGAACTTAACCCCAAAGCCAGAGACGTAGCTCAGTGGTATCAGGCTTATCTTACATGCATGATGTCTTAGAGCTGATTCCCAGAACTACCAAAAAATAAGATCATGAAAGATAAAATAGGGCTGCTGAGGCATTTGCTACCAAGTCTGACAACCTGAGTTTAATCTATAGTGGAAGGAGAGCAGCTCCCAGGTTTTCCTCTGACCTCTCTTTCCATGGACGCAGCTGCATACGTGTGTTCTTAGACAAACACAAGAAATAAGTGCAAAACAGAAAATTCCAGACATGGTAGCACATGTGTCTAACCATAACACCTAGGAGGTTGAGACAAAAGGACCATCCTGAATTCAAAGACAGTTTGAGGGGCAGTTCCAAAATTGCCAAGGTAAGATTCAGCCTCAGAAACCACACACACACACACACACACACACACACACACACACACACAGGGTTGGGGTTAGCAAAGGGGAATTTGCACTCAGATCTCAACAGCTTCAGGGGATCTGACACCCTCTTCTGGTCTCTGCAGGTGCCTCCATACATGTGGCCCACACACAGTCATGCACACATCTGAAGTATAAGATTTTCCAAAAGGCTAAGGGTCACTTATAGAAACCCATGGCTACCAAGGTCACTGCTCCAAGCATGCTTCTGTTACAGAATGTACTTTCTATATCAAAATTGTGGATAAAGTAAGTTTCACGTTAGTTATAGTTGTCAAAATGACACACCTGGAAAGAGGAACCCTAAACTGAGACTGGTCTGTGGACACATCTGTGGGACATTTTCCTAATTGCTAGTTGGTGTGGAGTCCTAGCCCACTGCAGGCAGTGATATCCTGGGCAGGGCCCTGGACTATATAAAAATAGCTGAGCAAGCAGGTAAGCAGCTTTCCTCCCGGATTTCTGTTCAAGCTCCTGCCTTGCCATACCCTGTCTTCTGATGATACACCGGAAGCTGTTAGCTAAATAAACGCTTTCCTCCCTGGGTAGTTTTTGGGTTTTATCACAGCAACAGAGAAGCAGACTAGAACAATAAGCTGTGACTGAAGACTGAATGATCTACAGCGTTAAGTGCATGAACATGCTAGCCCCATCAGAGCCTGGCCTGGGGCCAGTCTCCACACCAGTGGCACTACACACAGTCCCGGGATTACCTCTCGTTTCTCCCATGGAAAAGTCCACTGAGAATGGCAAAGTATATCACCAATAAAAGAAGATGACAGGAGGTGTTGGAGAGATGGCTCAATGGTTAAGAGCACTGATTGCCCTTCTAGAGGACCCAGCTTCAATTCCCAGGACCCACATGGTGGCTCATTGTAGTCGATAACTCCAGTTCCTGGAGAACTGACACCCTCACCAGATATACATGCAGGCAAACAGTAATGCACATTAAGTTTTTTAAATGTGTGTGTATATACTTATATATAATTTAAAAATTTTATATAGACTAGTGCAGGCTTTGGGGATGGAAAGATGGCTCAGAGGTTAAGAGCACTGACTGCCCTTACAGAGGACCCAGGTTCAATTCCCAGCACCCACATGGCAGCTCATAGATGCCAGTTTTAGGGAATCTGACACCTTCACTCAGACATAGATGCCAGCAAAACAAGAAATAATAAATAGATTTTTTTTTTTAAGTTTAGGATATTTAAGAGAAGGCAAGCAGCTTTGTGTAGAAGCGGGGGCGGCGGCGGGGGGGGGTGCCTTCACAGTGGGAATCCTAACGACACTTGCTTTGGGGTGGGGCCACCCACCAAGCACTCTAAACCTTTGCCATGGAAAGGAAGAGAGTTAACACAGAGAACTCGGAAAATTAGGACAAAGCAGAGAGGTGACCGGGTGCTTAAGGGCATGTATGCAGAACCTGAATGGCAGGGAGCCGGGCAGATAAGGAATAGCAAAGGAGTTGCCTGTCCTGGCTTCCCATAGCTGCTGACAATCACAGTCCGCTGTCTCCACTCACTGCTGCAGGCTAACACTGCCTGTGTGAGCCTGGCGGGGAGGTGAAGGCAAAATGAAGCTGCACAAAGAGCTTCCCCAGATCTCTCATCTTCCTGCAGACTTATGTGGCTCTTCCTCGAGAAGAGGTAGACAGTAATAGAGTGGCCATCCCCCGGCTTCGCCATCTCTTGGCCTATTTCTTTTTGTCTTTAGCCTTTGTCACCCTCTTTTTAGCCACTAAGCATCCAACCTAAGTTGGACAGTGAGACGGGAGGGGCAGGGCTGCAAACAACAGACAAGGCATATAGTTTTGGACCCTGGAGCAAAAGTCCTCTGCCTCCCCTCTGCCTCCACCCCTCTCTCTGCAGCCCCTTTCCTCCATAGGGTCTGAAATCCGTTCAGACTCCTCTGTTCTGCCTGAAGCAGGCTGAGCCCGTGTGGTGAGTATGCTCCCAGAGGAAAGGAACACAAAGAATAAGGAGGGGGACAGAAGGAGGGAATCCCGCTTACGTCACTGCTCATTAGCATATGTGACTTCATCAGGAGGCGGGACAATTTCCCCAGGTGTCTGGGGTGGGGGAGTCGGGTGGGGGGGGCGGTACTTAAAGGGAAAAGCTGACAGTGCTGCTGAGTGTGGAACCCGTGCTGGGAGCCGCTGGGCTGCACTTGCACATGCTCGCCGATGCACACGGACCTTGACACCAACATGGACACGGACACTGACACTACAGCACTTTGTTCTTCCAGCAGCCGCCAGGCCTCCCCACCAGGGACACCCACACCAGGTGAGGGCTAATCGGAGTAGGATGTGGCTGAAGCCATGGGTGGGGGAGCCGACGCTTTGTGCGGAGGTCAGTGCCCGGGTTCATTGAGAAGGGAAGAACAAATGCACCCTAGGAGACCCCTGCACTTTGGAGGTCTGGACAGCCAAGGGGGAGGGGGAAGCTACGCAGGTGCCCCTCCCCCAACACGCTCAGGGCTTTGCTAACGATACTGGTACTTGGCTCCCAGGTTAACCTCGTCCCTGCTAAACAGAGCCGGCCAGAAGGGAAGAGCAGCCCACAAACCTAGGAATCACCAGCTGAGGGGGCTTCCCTGGGGACCTGTTGTAAGGGTTTCTTCCAGCTCCATCTTTGGCTGCCTGCCAACTATTGATCCTGTGCTATTTATAGCCTCGCTCCGTCCCCCTTTGTTGTGACTGTTGTTTCTCTGGTTACCCCAACCCTTGAATTGTCATCCTCCTCACACATACACTCTCCATCTCTATGCCCCCGTGAACACAACATTCTCTCCCACTCACGGAGACAGGCAAAAGTCCAGGAGGATTCTCTCTCTCATACACACACAAATATGCGCTGAGGGTGCTCATCTACCTACGGGTACAGAGGAATCAGCACACCCCGCTTCTCCAGCCCACAGCCCTGAGAACAAGGACCCTGGAAAGTTTCTGATTCTGCCAACACCTGCCAGCAGCTCTGTTTGAGAACTGAGGTGCAGGAAGGAACAGGAAGGAGGGCCTCTTAGTGAAAAGACAGATTGCTTCCCAATTCACCTGGTCCAGGGGCCTAGTCCAGGGGTGTGCCTATGTCAGTGTAAGGTGTAGTGATGTTCGAGTCTGTGCATAAGTGCCTGTCCTACACGGCACATGGTTTGAACAGGTTATGGCCAGAATCTACAAGAGGGAACCAACCATCAGGCTAGCTCCTTGAGAGTTGAACACTTGGGTAGTTTTAGTACGAGAGACTGGACTAACAAGTCTCAGTTCTTTTGGGATTGTGGTCTTTATCTGCTCTGAAGAAACGGCTTACATTAATTCCTCAGCAGATATCTAGCTATACCTCACTCCCAGCTTCCTCTTCTCTCTAGAAGCAGATACTACACTTCTAAAACAGAAGCCAGAGAAACTGTTGGCAGAGTTGGACAGGGGTGGACCACCTCCTGTCCCAGGGGCCCCCAGGCGAAGAGGAAGTATGCCTGTACCCTACAAACACCAGCTGCGGCGGGGCCAAGCTGTCGATGAACTTGACTGGCCACCTCAGGCCTCATCTTCCGGTTCCTCTGACTCCTTGGGCTCAGGAGATGCAACCCCCACCCAAAAGGACAGCGTCTTTAAGGTCATTCTCGTGGGAGAGAGTGGCGTGGGCAAGAGTACTCTAGCAGGCACCTTTGGAGGTCTCCAGGGAGACGGTTCTCAGGAGATGGAGAACTCAGGTATTTGGGGCACCCTCTAGGGCTGAGAGGTTTTCTGGTGTGAACAGAACCTGAGTGAAATTTCCCCAATGTTTTCTGTAGCAGTCTCCCCAGAGGGGATTCCCTGCTGTTGGGAGCCAAGGTGTTTGTCCTGGTTACCAGGTCTCACAAGTGCTGGGGAACCTCCTCATAGGCTGTATTTCCTCTCTCCCAACAGAGGACACCTATGAGAGACGAATCATGGTGGACAAAGAAGAGGTGACTTTAATTGTTTATGACATCTGGGAACAGGTGAGGACTGAGATGTGGCGGGGTGGGTGGAGCTGCAGAGACTGGGGAAGGGCAGTCTGGCTGAAGCTGCTGACATTACCCATCCTGGCTCCGGCCTGGGCTAGAGATGACTTTGATTTGTGGTATCTCGAGGAGCAAAGGCCCACCCTGGTACACCTATCATGGCTCAGGGCTGTGATACCTGCCGATTTGGGGCTCAGACAAAAGTTAGAATCTGAATTTGACAGATTCTTCAGCTTCAAGTCAGGGTAAACACACAGAAACTGACCCATTGTAAACACTTCAGCCTGGAAGTCAGACGTAACCGGACAAAGGGGCTCCACAGTATCAGTAAAGGGAGGAGAGTGTGGGGGCTTCTGGATACTTAAACATGTTACTACGAAGGAAGAAGAGACTAAGTTCTGTTATTTTTAATTTTTTTAGCGCTTTATTTTGGGGAACAGGGTTTCACAGTGTAGTCCACATTAGCTTGGAATGCATAACTCCCTTTATGCCCCAGCCTGTGGTGGGAGGTATTACAGGTTCACAACATGCTGGAAATCTAACACGGGTCTTTGGGCACACCTATTTCCCCAGTTTTCCCACATGGGACTCACATCCCTAACTTCTCCATGCTCCACAAAGCCCCTGGGTATCGAAATTGTGCCATTAACTAGCTCCTAGTCCTAAGCAAGTGACCTCTTACATTCGGAGTCCTCTTCGTTCAGATTCGGGTACCAGTCTCTACACCTCTCTCTTTCCATCTGCAGGGGGATGCCGGAGGATGGCTGCAGGACCACTGCCTTCAGACGGGGGATGCCTTTCTCATCGTCTTCTCAGTCACAGATAGACGAAGTTTCTCCAAAGTTCCCGAAACCCTTCTTCGGCTCCGGGCTGGAAGGCCCCACCACGACCTACCTGTCATTCTTGTTGGAAATAAGAGTGACCTGGCCCGCTCCCGGGAGGTATCACTAGAGGGTATGTATCCTGAAACTATTCTGTACTTAAAATCTCAAGAGATGACTTTCCAGGTCATTCTTCTCCAGGATGCCTTTTACCCCCACGGGTGCATGAGCTCTTGCATTTGGTCCCTGGATCGGGGAAGAGCTCCACTACCAAGCTCCTGGGATCCTTCCCTAGCCCTCACTCCTAGGAACCTTCTCCTGCATTTAGCACCTCTATCATAGGATCCCAAGCCAGTTCCGAGTTGGGATTCGGTGGTCCCACCCCCACCTCCCGCCCCACCTGTCAGACCCACCCTACCAGAAGGGTAAAGCTGCCCGTCGGGTCGGACGTCTGAGCTGCTTTCTTCCTGCAGAGGGTCGTCACCTGGCCGGGACGCTGAGTTGCAAGCACATCGAGACGTCGGCCGCACTGCACCACAACACTCGTGAGCTCTTCGAGGGCGCTGTGCGCCAGATCAGGCTGCGGCGGAGCCGGAGCCATGCCAGGGGCCAGCGACCCGAGCCTGGGAGCCCCGACGGCCCCGCGCCGCCCACGCGCCGCGAGAGCCTCACCAAAAAGGCTAAGCGCTTCCTCGCCAACCTGGTGCCGCGCAACGCCAAATTCTTCAAGCAACGCTCCAGGTCGTGTCACGACCTTTCCGTGCTCTGAGCCACGGTCGCCATGGCCACTGCAGTCGCCATGGTCACCGTGCCCTCTGCTCACCCCCTCACCCTACTCCTGTCGGTCTAGGAAACCAAAAATTCCCAGGATGCCCTGGTGTGAGCAGGAGGCGGGGCCGGGTGGCTGGTCTGTCCACCGCCTCCATGCCTGGTCTGAACTGCTGACCACCCACAACGCCTCAAGACCTGCGAGTCAGGGAAGAAATCCTTGCTGCAAGGTATTTTTTATTATTATTATTATTAATTCACAAGAAGCCACCTCTCCTGGCAAGAGACTCCAAAAACTAGAACTGGAAAAGTGCTTTGCATTCTCCTGGATGGAGTTGACTTCCTTGGTACTCTGAACATGCCTTACCTTTAAGCAAGTTTTAAAGGTAAAAACCCAGAGATGTCTCTTCCAGAGATAACTGAAAATGTTCTCTTATCCGCCACCCAGGTCCACTTTACCCTTAAGAAGTTCTTAAAGGAAAGGGCCTGGAAGTTATTTTGAGCTTGGACTCTGATTTACTATTACACTATGGCACGCCCCCTCCCTTTAAGGTTATTGAAGTTAAGGTATGGGCAGACTCTGCCTTTAGATTCCCTAAAGTAGAGCTGAGTGCTGGCAACCCCTTTGGCCAGGGCCTAGGAGGCACCAGCAAGGGACCCACCCCTTTCCCCTTTCCAATAAAATTTTTTTTCTATTGCACCATGTTCATCTTGGCATTCTGTTCTGGTAGTTCCCAGAGAAGGAGATTCGAAGGGAAGCTTCTGTTACAGGCAGGAAAACTGGGAGGCCTGAGGAGCCAGGATTGGAAAAGATCCAGAGCTGACTTGATCCTTCAACAATGAGACAGCAGGTCTGGAGAAAAACACCTAGTCATACCAGAGTCCCAGGCTCCACCTCTGCGCCCCAACTCTTTAGCCCACCCCATCCTATAGGGAGCAGCTGGGGGGGCTACCTTTAGCTCTAGAGCCACCCAGTTTTGACTTGGGTTGGTTCAAGCTAGAAACCATGTCTCCCAGAGATGCCCATTAGCAGGGGCATGCTAGGGTGGGCTGTGCCTTCCCTGACAGGGCCCCACAGCTCCAGCTGTCACCTGCAAAGCCCGTGTGAGAACTGAAGCTGTCATTGCCTCCCCTGGGGACACCCACGCTTGCTGCTGCCTGAGCCATGAGTTTGAACAAAGAGAGCAGAGGCAGCAGTTCCCCTCACCTCTAGACATTTAGCTCAGCTACCCGAATGCTGGCAAGCCAGGCCTCCAACCCACCGCATGCATGCATCGTCCTAGAATCTGGTAGAAAGAGGTGAGGTGTTCCCTATGTCCTTGTAACTAGGAAACAGGGGCAGCCCAGCAGAGGATGAGACAATAATACAAATAATGGAGTTATCTTTAGGAAAATATTTAACTTTGTTAATACCTTCAAGACCTTAGAAGGTGCTGCTGTCTGTTTTACAGTGAAGGAAACGGTTTCAGCAGCTTGTTCGCAGTTACCCAGTAAACAGCAGGGCAGAGACTCGACTCTACCTGTTAGCTGCTTTGGTTCTAACTATAAGTCTGCAGTTTAACACAGATGGAGTAGAGGTACAGCAGACCAGATGCAGGAACACAATGGGCAGAACCATGTGATGGCCTTGGTGACAGTCAGGGTATCACCTGGCTATATCAGTAGTGCTGGACCTCTGCAGCCCATGAATAGAAGAAGTTCAGATTTTAAAATGCAGGAGAATACACAGGGCCAATAAGGGACCAGATGGTTGTACATTTGGGTTGAAACCTCAGGGACATGAAGAGGAGGGTAAGAAATGAATAGGGGAAAGGTTTGGAGCCCGACCATGAAGGACCTTAAATGTCAGCAAAGGAGTTTGTGCATAACTACAGGAAGTGAGTCACTGAAGGGCTCTGCGCGTGCAACATGTTAGCAATGATCCTCTGAGAATAGGAGGCTGGTAGAGCTGTGCATGGACTGGGACAGCAGTGAATGGTAAGGACTGTGGAGCTGACTTCAGGGGCTAGAGACAGGGATGTACATGGAGGTGATGCTGGGCTACCATAGGCAGCCACAGTAGAATGACTGGAAGATCAGACATGGGAGTTAGTTCAGCACTCAGGGGACTGAAAAAAAAAGGATCATGAGCTTAAACCAAGCCTGAGCTACACAGAGCTAAGAATTGCCTGGCATCCCAATTCTCCTGTCTCTACCTCGAGTATTTCAAATGCAAGAGCTCATGCATCCGTGGGGGTAAAAGGCATCCTGGAGAAGAATGACCTGGAAAGTCATCTCTTGAGATTTTAAGTACAGAATAGGTTCAGGATACATACCCTCTAGTGATACCTCCCGGGAGCGGGCCAGGTCAGCCAACATGCCTGGCTTTATTGGGTACTGTAGATTGAACTTAGCTAAGACTTTATGCATGCTAGGAAAACAGTCTCTCAACTGCATCCTCAGCCTTGGTTTATTTTTTTTAGTTATTTTTTTAATTTGGACTGGAGAAATGGCTCAGTAGTTAAGAGCACCAGATGCTCTTCCAAAGGACCTATGTTCGATTCCTAACGCCCATATGGTAGCTCAAAGCTGTCTGTAACTTAAGTTCCAGAGGATTTGATACCCTTGTCTGATGTCTGTGGGACCAGGCATTTAAGTGGTGCACAAGACATATATGCGGGCAAGACACTCATACACGTAAAATAATAAACTAATAAAATTTATTTGTATGCTGGGGTATAAGCAAGCCATGGTGTGTGTGTGGAGATCGGAAGACAGTTTGTAGGAGTTGGTTTTCTCTTTCCACCATAAAGGTCCTGAACACAGCTTGACAAGTTGAGGCAAGTGCCTTTGAGACAGAGTCTCCCACTGTGACCCAGGCTGCCCTGTACTTCCAGAAATCCTCTTGTCTCAGCCTCCTAGGACAACAAGTATAAACCACTAACATCTAATTTTTGAATTTTTTTAAAAAATATTTTATTCTTATTTTCTGTGAACGGGTGTTTTGCCCAAATGTATGTCAGTGCATTGTGTGCATGCAATGCCTGTAGAGTCCACAAGAGGGCGCTGGATGCCCTGGAACTGATACAGATAGTTCTGAGCCACTATATGGGTGCTAAGGACAGCGCTCAGATCCTCTCTCTCTCTGCAAAAGCAGCTAGTGCTCCTAACTGCTGAGCTGTCTGACGAGCCCCAGGCTTTGGATTTTCAACCATGGCATTTATTGCTTGTTCAAAGACCAAATAAGGATAAAACCAGGCATGAAGTGCATGCTTGTAGTCCCGGACTTGTAAGATCTCAACAAACAATAATAATAATATAGCATAAACTGTCAGGATGGGTGTTGTGGTGCATGCATTTAATTCCAGCACTCAGGAGGCAGAGACAGGTGTATCTTTGTAAGTTCAAGGCCAGCCTAGTCTAGGTAGTGAGTTCCAGGTCTGTTAAGGCTACATAGTAAGACCACATCTCAAGAATAAATAATAAGCCAGGAGTGGTGAGTCACACCCAGCACTCAGAAGGCAGAGCAAGTAGATCTCAATTTAGGGCCAGCCTTTTCTACAGAGGGAGTTCCAGGACAGCACAGAGAAGCCTTATCTAAAAAGACCCCCCAAAATAGATATGTAAATTATTCGAAAAAATAAAAATGAAATAAACTGTGAATGTTACAGAGGAGGGAGGACCAAGGGCACAGGTAGGTGAGAGGTCAGAGGAGCTGTTCCCATAGATGTGGTAGAGGAAGGCGTGAATGCACAAGAAGTCTCAGTAATCAGATGTCAAGAAGGGTAAGGAATACCAAAGGTCCAGTACTTCCATGAGATAGATTCTTCAACGTGAATACTGCATATTGAAGGTGATGGCGGGACCTCCCCCAGGAGGAGAGCCACAAAGAACAAATCTCCCTCCCTCCAACTCAGCCAGTCCCATCAGCCAGACCCATCTGTGTGTTCCCTCCAGACGCCTACGGGAAAGAGCTCAGAACAGACAGAAGCTAAAGCCTGGCTCCCACCAGACTTGGGAGAGGTAAGGTCTTCTCTGAGAGCCCAGACATCTTCCTCTGTCCAAGGCAAAGTAGAGTTAGCCTGGCTGAAGTGAGCTGTCAGCAACCAGTGTTGAGGCCTATGTGCCTGTGGCCGAGTCAGATGCCCACAGAGCTCTTAACCACTGTAGTTATGTCTTGAAGACCATGCTCCCTTAGCATCTCCTACCATTCCTGTAGCTCTGTTGACAAGGCTTCCTCAATGGTCAGACCCTGTATGCTGTCCCTTGATGGGACAAAGAAAGAGGACAATTCTTTGTAAGGGAAGGTGTCTTTCCATTCCCAGCTTTTGCCACAGTTGTGACTTGAGGCTCCAAAGCATGTAACCCCATCTAGAGACTGCGAGGGGGCTCTCTTTCTGAAAGGGTGCCAGCACTATGGGGGAAAACATCCTCTGGGATGCCCAGGAAGTTCACATCTTCTTTGTTCATCTAGCGGTTTTAATCCACACCAATCTTAAGTGTATTTTTCTGGGAAGTTAATATTTCAACTCCAAATGTTTGAAGGCATTTTGTTCCTCCCAAGTAGTAAGTATATGCAGTACGCCATGCCCTGTGCTGGGAAGACAGACTCCCGCGTGACACAATCTCTCAGAGCCACAAGGGCCTTTCAGTTAAAGCTGGAGACACGGGTGAAATGGTGACAGTGCTGAAACAGGTGCACACAGCAGCCACAGGACCACACTCTTAGCTGTGGGCTGGGTTGTGTGCTCTGGGTCTTCTAGAGCTAGGGACTGGCCTAAAAGGGTATGCAGGATTGGGTTCTACTCAGTGAGTTCCAGGACAACCAGGGCTACATAGTGAGACACACACACACACACACACACACACACACACACACACACACACACACACGCACACACACACGGCTGGGGCTGGAATTCAGCTGGTAGAGCACTTACCTAGCATGCACAAACCCTAGGGTCCATCCCAACCCTGGGAGGGTAAAAAGAAAAAAAGAAGAAGAAATAAAAGCAAGTAAAAGAGCAAAGATATGTAAACAAAGTGTGGTACTACTCTAGATATGTAAATATGCTCCCAAGCACACCCTCCTGTGAGACAGACACACAGGCAACCCAGTGCTAGGGCTGGTGGCTTGAGGGAGTTTGGGGGCTACCATTTGTGTTTTAAATCTGAACTTGTCTTCAGACAGAGAACCTGTGCCGATTTAAAATACTTATTGGGCTGGGTGGTGACGTCACACACCTTTAAACTCAGCACATGGGAGGCAGAAGAAAGCGAATCTCTGTGAGTTCAAAGCCAGCCTGGTCTATAGAGTGAGTTCCAGTACAGTGAGGGCTATTAAAAGAGACATTCTGTCTTGAAAAACAAAACAAAATTTGCCAGGATAGAACCAGGCTCTGGGAATCCACAGGCAGGCACTGAATGTTTGTGGAAGGTGCCGAGGCTACCCAGAAAGGGCTGTAACAGTACTTCCTCAAGGCCAACTGCAGCCCAGACACTAGATACCTAGGTGGGGCTCACCCGGAGCTTTCTAAGCCATCCTCATTGTGATCTGCCTGGACAGGGCTTCAGGCATAGAATGGTCAGGCTAGTGGGATTTATTTTCCTATCAGTTAGGCTGCTGTATGCATGCAGAGCTTGAGACTTTAACCAGGAACCCATCAGTTTCGCATTTCCCACGCACCCTCTCTTCTTGAAATTTTGGGTATTTTCTAAAGTAAGAACGAGGTTTGGTGGGCAGTTAGCTGAGTCAGCATCCAGAGAAGAGGGAAGGGTGACAGGGGACAGTCCTACAGATTCTATACGTTTTGTATTTAGCTTCTCATTTGCTCCTCAGGGCACACTTATGGGATGGGTACCACCATCATTTCCTTTACAGATGGGGAATCAGAGGTGAACGGAAAACTTGAGCTGAGTCAGTACTGCTGACATGAGGGACCCCAAACGTGCCGTTCCAGTGCCTGCACAATGACCCTGTAGTCAGCATTTGACAATAGGGTACCATCTGCAAGCTATCTTCAGTGTAAGCCTGAAGCGGAGCTTAAATCCCAGCATCCCTTATTCTAAACGAGGCTTCCAAAAACTTAAGCACTGACTGGAGAACTGGCAAACATTTGACGAGTGTCTGATTTCCAAGGTCATGGTTTCTCCTTTCTAAGCCCAGCACTGACTGGCTCCTTTCCAGTCTCCAGGAAGCCTCATCCATCTACCCATTGCTCTAAAAACAAATGTGCCTAATGACTGCAGTAACATCCGCCAACTGCCCAGGGCTCTTGAGTACAGATCATCCGGAACAGACAGTAGAGCATCCAACTTTAAAAGTAGTTTTTAGGGGACTGGAGAGATGGCTCAGTGGTTAAGAGCACCGTCTGCTCTTCCAGAGGACCCGGGTTCGATTCCCAGCACCCACATGGCAGCTAACAACTGTCTGTAGTTCCAGTTCCAGGCAAACACCAAGGCTAAATAAATAAAGGTTTTTTTTTTTTTTTTTTTTTTTTTAAAAAAAAGTAGTTTTTAGAGCTGGTGGTGGCCCACACCTTTAATCCCAGCAGTCGGAGGCAGAGGCAGGTGGATCTCTGAGTTTGAGACCAGCCTGGTCTACAGGGTGAGTTTCAGAGAAACCCTCCCCAGAAAAAAAAAATCAACAACAAAATAGTGGTCTTGGAGAAGACCTTCCTTCACTTCCACCCGCCCACATGGTGTAAGTCGGCTTCACCTCACATAGTCACAGAGCTCTCAGTCAAGAGAAGTCTCAAAAGCAAGCAGCCCTAGATGCTGGGTCCAAACGCTACAAGCCAAGAGAAAGGAAGGCTAGAGCTAAAAGATTCAGACACATAACTCAGACCAAAATTCCTTCCTGTATCCAGCTCATCCAGCAAGTGCCTTCACCTGGTTGCTATGGAAATGTCAGTCTCTCTGGTGGATGGCAAGCAGCACTTTAGAAGTATCACAAGCTACCATGGCAACACAAAAACAGTAGAGATGTGTCCTCTGTGCTGGAGAAGAAGGAAATGGATGGAGCTGCTGGAGGAAGCTAGGCTAGAAGGGAGCTTTTGGAAAGCCTGTCTCTGATACTGAGAGGGAATTAGTTCAGGAGTCATATCCTATGTGCCTGGCAAAAGACATAATGAAAACAAATTTGTATGGCTTCACCAGACTAAAATTATTGAAGAATGATTTGCAAAGAACTGTAAATGTAGAATGAGCCATGTGCCCATACCTCTGATACCAACACTCAGGGACCAAGATGGGACTCCTGCTGAATGTTTGAGGCCAGCCTGGGCTACCATAAAACCCTACCTCAAAAATCCAAAAACATCCGTGAGACAGCTCAGTGGGTAAAGTCACTTACCACTACGCTTGACAATCAGATTGATGCCCAGTGCCAACAGAGTGGAAAGAAAGAACTAACTCCCACAAGTTGTCTTTTTACCCTTACACATGTGTTCCCCATCCTCCAACACATGTACACACACAAAACTGCTGGCTGCCAGCTTAGCTCCCCATAGATAAGGCAAGAGACCCTATCTATGGAATAAGGCATGGGGTGGTCGAGAAGGACACTGACACATACACACAGAGGCATACACAACCACTCGAACACACACACACACACACACAGAGGGGGGGGGGAGAGAGAGAGAGAGAGAGAGGAGGGAGCTATAGGTAGTTAATAGTTGCCGGGGGAAAAGAGAGAGCTTCCTCAGTGGTGTAGCTAATGATGCGGTACCTGTGCTTCTGTAGATAACTCCTCACCTATCCACTTTTAAGTAAAACCCTCATTAGATTTATGGGTCCATAAACAAAACAAAACTCACCACCAACAAAACACAGAACCAGAGCCATGGTGGGACATTAGGAAGGTATATTATTAACTCCAACTAGGATCTGTGTTCCTTTTGTTGTTTTTATTGGGTTGTGTTTGGTTTTGGTTTTCAAGACAGGAGTTCTCTGTGTAACGCATACACAATATCACAGTGGAAGCCTGGCCTAGTGAACCATACCTGTAATTCCAGAACTCAAGAGGCTGAAGAGATAATGCATCAGTTAGAGCACAGGTCACTCTTGCAGAGGACCCGATTTTGGTTCCCAGCCCCCACACCGTGTCTCGTTACCATCTTTAACTCCAGTTCCAGAGGATCCAATGGCCCCTTCTGGCTTCTTCAGGCACCAGGTTTACATATGGTGCACAGACATACACGTAGCTAAAGTGCCCATATATACAAAATGAAAACATTTCTAAAGAGGCTAAGCAGGATTGCTATGAGTTTGAGGACAGCCAAGCTACATAGGAAACTTTCATCAAACAAAAGAACATAACTTTTTAAATATTTATCTTTTTTATTTATGTGCGTGCGTGTGTGTGTGTGTGTGTGTGTGTGTGTGTGTGTGTGTGTGTGTGAATGCTGCATGTGTGTGGGTACTGTAGGAGGTCAGAAAAGGGCATCAGATCCCCTGAAGTTGGAGTTACAGGTGAATTTCTGTTCCTGGAAGAGCAGAAAGTGCCCTTAACCACTGAGCCAGCCAGCCAGGACACAGCCAATCAAAGGAAGGTATTGTCACTGCCTTAAGGAGACATAAACACAGACTATAGACTGCCCTGGTAGTTTAGCCAGCAGCTTTACACACCCAGGAAGAGGAAACCTCAGCTAAAGAATTGTCTGGATCAGATGGCCTCAGTTACTTCTGGGAGGCATTTTCTTGACTGCTAATGTATGTAGGAGGGCCCTGCCATTGTGGGTGCTGTCATGCCTTGGCAGGTGGGCCTGGGCAGCGCAAACCAGGGGAAGCAAGCTCCTGTGGGGTTTCTGTCTAAGCACCTGCCTTGTCTCCCCTCAATGGTGGACGACATCATTGATGAAATAAAACCTTTCCTCCTCACGTTACTTCTGGATAGCGTTTAATCAAAACAATAGTACACCAAAGTGAGCAGCCTGTTTAGAACTGAGGATTAGCAGGAAAGTTCTAACTGTGCTGGGAAAGGATCTGGATCACAGTCTCGCCCAATCCTTCCCACTCACCGATGCTCAGGTGGGTTAGAGGGAGGTTTCTTCCATCTTAGCCTGGACAGAAACTGTTCAGTGCCTGCCTGCTCTTCTCTACTCTAACCACCCACTGTGGAGGGATGAGTAACAGCAGTGAGTCACACACCATGACACCAGCTGTTACCTACTAGATACTGCCACCTTATATGGGGTAAAAGTACAGCAAAAGTTGTCTTAAATGTTTCCTTACACCCATCCTCTTTCTGTCGGCAAGAGGCTGTCTGATGAATTAAGAACGGAGTGAGAAGCAGCTCAGAGGAAGACCCAGTGTTCAGAAAGAATGACTTGCTGGGGAGGGGGACATTAGGGAAGCCAAAAAGAAACAGAAAGGGAAGGAAACATGCCCTGTGAATATGATAGTGTAGAAGAGTCTAAGCCAGCCATGGCTCAGGTTCATGGCCTCAGGATGACTAACAGAAATGGTCCCCTGCACCACTCAAGATACATTAGCAGCCAAATCAATAACTATAGGTACTGGGCCACTGCCAGCAGCTCCTACCTAAAAATAGAGTTAGCATTCTTTTGTTCCCTTCCCATAGGCCCAAAGAGTAAAGTAGGATAGGACTGAGAAGGAGAGGGATAGCAGAGGATAGCCTTAGGTCAAACTGCTGACCAAGTCAGGAGCTAGCCAAGTCTAGTGGCTGCCTATGCCACCAGCCAGCCTCCAGTACTCTGTGATTTAGTGTAGAAAGCAATTCCAGAGGCTAACATCTCCACACAACCGTCACCTTACCTAGAAGCCTGAGAGCTGACAAATTAAAACATAACGGCAATTATCCATATTTTTAGCATGATAAAGTCTTAGCATTCCGTTGCCATAGAGATCGGTAAAGAATGGAGGATCCCTGCAGAGCCCTGCCCCTGAATTTAGGTCCTTTCCTTTAGGCTGGCTCCTAGGCCTGGAGCCATACTCTTTCCTAACCTCTGCTATGCAAAGAGGAGGGTGCCCCACTCTCAGGCACAGCCATTCCTGGAATACTCCAGTCTCTGGAATCTACTGGTCCCCAAATCTGTTATCCCAGGTAGAACTACATGAAAAGTAAGGGTTGGGGTTAAGTTCCAATTCCCCATCTGCAATTAATTAGCTGGTTAGCAAGTAGTTGTAGGGAGCTGGAGAGATAGCTAAGAGATTAAGAGTACCTATTACTCTTCCAGAGGACACATACAACACACACACATACAACATAAACTTTTTAAAGAGAGGAAACAATTGTAGACATCAATCCAGTGTGGAGATCCCTGATGTACAATGCCCAAGCCTTTTTGAATATTGAACTGGGATTCCCACTAGAGGTCAAAAGCCAGACCTAAAGGCAGGCTGGGTAAGGAGTCTGACTGAACTAAGGTATCTCTGGATCACAGGACAGCAGGTGGCAATGCTGTCACACTGCCATCTGGTGGAAAGACAAGATTTGTCCTTAGTCACCCAGGCAGAGACTAAAAGTGTCAATGTGTGCAGAGGTAAAAGGCAGTTATGATAACAGAGGGAACCAAGTGGTTGAGAATGCAACCCCAATACCAATGGGAGACTGCCCACTTTTCATCCACTGTCTAAACACAACGGAGGATGAGATGGTATTACCGAAGTTTTAGAGCCCTAACCATCAAGGTTTAGCTCAGAAGTTAACATCAGGTAGGTGTCCTAACTAAGACTACATACAGGTAGACAATAGTCATGCCAAAGGGAGCCAGCCTGCCTTTGAAGAAGCTTATGTATGTGTGTATGTGGACACGCGGTATAAAATCCAGTGAGGACAGCTCACGGAAGAGAGGAAGAGTCTTAGTTGCTAGGATCGAGACCACAGGAAAGACACACAGCAAGAGGAGAGTGGCAGCCCCACTCCGTCCTCTGACTCTGGGTCAGATGAAGGGCTGGTGAAGAGGAGCAGATATCACAGGAAGGGCAACAGCATTCCACCGTTTACCAAAATCCTCAATGCCCCCTCAGAAAAGACAATTTCACACCTCCCCAAAAGAAGCCAGCCTACAGCAAGCTTTCTGATCCGCAAGTCCATGGTGTCTCTCTGCAGCAGAAAGCGTCAAGGTGTACCCCTGTGGTCCAACGTCTTTTCCATTCCGAAGTCTTCAGCCTTTTCTTGAGAACTTATAGGATAAAGGTTAATCTCCTTAGTTACTGCTCATGGCCTTAATGGAGGAAGAATGAAGAAATCACTAGGGTGCTGAAGAAAGGCAAAGTCATCTTTGGAAATAAAACACAGGGACAAACATATTTAGTTTAGATGGAGATCCCATTTTCCTCATCTAGACCCTGTGCAGAGACCATTCCCAGTGGTGCATGGCGGAAGCTCTTATTGGTGTCCAAAAGTAGCCCCATGGGACTGGAGAGATGGCTCATCAATTAAGACCATAGACTGCTCTTCCAGAGGGTCAGTGTTCAGTTCCCAGCACCCACATGGCAGCTCACAACCATCCGTAACTCCAGTCCCAGGAGATCCAATGCCTTTTTTTTCTGGTCTCTGTGCATATACGGCACTCAGACATACACACAAGCAGAACACCATACATATAAAATTAAAATAAGTAAATCTAAATACTAAATAGATAGAAGTGGTCCCCACTTTTCAGAGTTGAAGGTCTTGTCCTCAGAATGGCTTGGTCTACAAAATGGAAGGAAAGGCAGCAGAAAAAGCAGAGAAAAAACCACTGTGAACCCAATGGAACCTTAAGAGGTAGTGTACTGAGCCCCATTTACATGTGGTAAGGAAAGCAGCTGGATGGGGAGCAAAGAGAGAGAGAGAGAGAGAGAGAGAGAGAGAGAGAGAGAGAGAGAGAGAGAGAGAGAGTATGGGAATAACCAGAGTAAATGACTCAGTCCTCAAGACCCCTGTGTCTGGGGCGTAGATAGTCTGGGGAGCTTGAAGCCCTGGGAAGGAATTTCCTGAGCCTCAAGGTTCAGAGTTGACTCAAAACTAGAACAAAGGGGAGTAAGGGAGCACACAGCATCCTTTCTGCCCAGGCCCAACCCTTTTCTCCCTTTCCCAGTTCTAGTAAGTCTGCCGGGTGAAGTGACCTTAATGCCACACCTTTAATACCAGCACTCGGGAGGCAGAGACAGGAGGATCTCTGGACTATCTGTGTTCTGCCGAGTGGCGTACCTATCCCAGCCCTGGTCCTCCCGTTTCCATCACTGATGGCTAATCCTACCTTCTTTCCAGAGTTCTCTCTACCACCTGGAAGTCCCACCTCTCCTCTCCTGCCTTGCTATTGGCCATTCAGCTTTTTATTATACCAATCACAGCAATATATCTTCATGCAGTGTACAACTGTCCCACAACAGATCTCTGTGAGTTTGAGGTCTTCATGGTCTATAGAGTTCCAAGACACTCAAAGCTACACCAAGAGACCCTGTCAAAAAAAGGAATGGGGTTGAGGGAGTGTCAGGGCCCCAAGGGAACTGCTCCACTTAGATATAAGGCAGCAGCATCATGGTTAGGTTCCAATTCTCATCTATGGTCCTCCTCCACATTCTTCACCTGGCAGGGACATTCTACTTTCTGCCACTTTAGCCACAAGCTACAAATATTCACCTGCTGACACCAGATCTGGCTCCTGGTCCCCATCAGGAAAAGTGATGTCTGTGCCACCATCATGCACCCACTTAGTCATATGGCCAACTGTTAAAGGTAGACCAGCAAGTTCAATTGTTGCAGGGCTCTGGAGCACACTCAGAAGTCAGTAAACCATGAGAGACATAGCCTAAGTCCTTTGTCTCCCTGGCCACATGTATTCCCAGTTAATGTTCTCCAGTCCCATTATCCCCAGCAGAACTGTTTACCTAAGCAAATGCTTGTTATAGCACAAACTTCATTCCTAAAAAAAGTAGCCTAAAATCCCCATTGCTCCAAAATGGTTCTCTGAAAAGGACCTGTCTAACCAATACAGTGCTACTTTCTAATCTTCCAGCTCCACTGAGACCCTAAACAATGAGAAAAGAGAAATCTGGTCTGACGGGTTGTTTTAAAAGTAGGTGTACAGGGGATAGAGGGATGTCTTAGAAATTAAGAGAGTATACTACTCTCCTAAGTGACCCAAGTTCAAATCCCATCACTACTTGTAATTCCACAGTCACAGGATCTGATGCCTCTAGCCTCCTAGGGCACATGTCATATACTTACAGATACATACATACACATGATCAAAAGTAAAATCTGTGGGGGCTGGGGAGGTGGCTCGATGATTAAGGTCCTTACAGAAGATCAGTGCTCAGTTCCCAACACCCATATAGTGGCTCACAACTATCTGTAACTCTAGTTCCAGGGAATCTGATGTCCCTGACCTCCCAGAGCATCTGGTACACAGCCATACATACATACAGGTTTTCCCTCATATACATAAAATAAAATATATCTGACAAGATAAAATAAAATCTTTTGGGGATGTGAAGGTATACGCCTTTATTTAACCCAGCACCTGGGAGGCAGAGGCAGGCAGATCTCTGTGAGTGAAAGACCAGCCTAGCCTATATAGTGAGCTCCAGGCAGCCAAGGCTACATGGTAAGACCTTGTCTCAAAAAGTAAAAAAACAACAAAATCTTCTTAAAAGGAAGAATCAGCCAGACAGTGGAGGCACATGTTTTTAATCCCAGCACTCAGGAGGCAGAGGCAGGTGGATCTCTGTGAGTCTGAGGCCAGCCTGGTCTACAGAGTGAGTTCCAGGACAGGCTCTAAAGCTACACAGAGAAACCCTGTCTCCAGAAGCCAAAACAGACAGACATACAGACAAATAGATAAAAAATAAAATGAGGGAGACTTATAGGGACATATGGGTAGACTGTTTGCCTTACATGCACGAAGCCCTGGGTTCAGTCCCAGCACTGACATATATAAATGGGAAACAAACTGAGAGCCAAAAACACTCCTGGGCTTTTAATTCATTCTTAAGGATGATTAAGTTTTAGTTCTCCATCAAGTAATTAGGAATCTCCCAATTCAAGAGTCCAAACTTGAAGATGCCAGAACCAAGGCTTATCAGTGCTGAGTGCAGACAATGCGCACGCACACACACACACACACACACACACACACACACACACACACGCGCGCACGCACGCACGCACGCACGCACACACGCACTCGCGCACACACACACACACGCGCGCGCGCGCACGCACGCACGCACGCACGCACACACGCACTCGCACACACACACACACGCACTCGCA